>CAJVPQ010003856.1:0-10349 GCA_910591825.1 Funneliformis caledonium | reverse complement strand
TAGACAAATTGATCTTCATAGAAGATCTACATGGCAATAAAATGGACTTAATATTCTACCAATTAAATCTATCTAAATTTTACCCGTCACAATGTGTTGAAGTCTATTTTTCAATCAGTAGACTTTGCAATCAATTCATATAACAGTATAAATAGTATCAGTTAAGCAAGAATAATAATTTTATGCAAATTGTATAAAATCAGAGAAATTGTATAATAAGTTTATAATATATAATTTTATAAATTATTGTATAATACTACATAAATAATCTTATTATTAAGGAAATATTATAGAATTAGTAAAATTATAACTAAAATATAAATAGATATTTGATTATTAAATAGTTTAACTTTATCAATCTTTTTTCAATTATAAGAGAAAAATTGAAAAAATGTGATTATATTTACTTGACAAAAGAAATCTAATTACTTCATAATATATTTATTTTTGTGTTTTTGTGATTATTTTATTAAATAGAATCATAAATCTATAATTAAGAAGAATTATTATTATATAAATCATTTATAAATAATAATCAAAAAGTTTTAAAAATGTATATTAACTATAAATAAATTATCCTCAAGTATTAAAAATTATTTAACTGCATTATCAATAGTTATAATGGTAATTGCATTAGCAATTTCCTTAATAGCAAAAATACTAGTAATAATAGCGATAGCAACAATAATAGTAGTAGTAATAATAATAGTAATAGTAATAACAGTAAATAGAAGTAGCAGTGATAGTAATAATATTAGAAATTGCAGTAACATTAATATTACTTTTACTTTTACTATCATTACTATTATCATCATTAATATTATCAATATAACTATAACTATTATACTTACATTAGAAGGTGTAAGATTATCAATTAATTATAATTAGTTTATTTAATAGGAATTTTTATATTCTTATATTACGTACATTATTATTTTAGATATAAAACTAATAATTGTCTAAATATTGATAAAGATTTTTTATCAATCTACTTTAAATATTAGATATTAGTATATGATATAATAAAATATGTATAAAGTATATAAAAGCAAACCACTATTTAAAGAAGGATATATAGTATCTGAAAAATCAATACAATTAATAATTAAATTTTAATTATAAATATATCAGGTTTTTTTTAGTATTAGGTAGCAATTTTTTTTAAATATAACAAATATTATTTGAAATTTTTTATTATTGCAAAAGTATCAGATAGTATTTTAATTTGAATAAGCTCATAGTTTTAAAAAAAAGAAATCCTTATAATGCCAAATATAATCATCTAATTGTTAAGACACTGTATCTTTTTTTATATATATAATATAATAACAAAAATATAAAATAGCATTTTTTTAGAGCTAGGTTCAATTTTTAATATTAAAAGGAATGCATTTTTTTATAATATAATAATAGTATTAAGGTAGCATTATTATTTTTTTATATATGTAATAAAAGTATTAGGTAGCTTTTATTTACTTTTATATAATAATAATAAATGTGTCAGGTGATATTATTATTATTTTTTCTATAATTAAGGTGTTAGGAATATTTTTTTTTTTTTAGCTTTTTTGATTATTACTTATTATGATAAATATTAGTATTTATGATAAATAAATATTTTAATTAATTAATTATTTTAATTATTTTTTTAATTTTTTTTTAATTTTTTAGATAAATTATTACTTATAACTATAGCAAATATTTGTAATTATAATAAGTGGATTGGATTTAATTAAAATTAATTTTTTTTATTTTTATTTAATTTAATTTTATATAATTTATATTTATTTTAGTTATAAAAATTATTGAAGTTATCGATGAAGTAGAATACAGTTATTATAATAATGATAAAAGTTTTAATTTTAAAGTTAAAATTGGTTTTTTACAAACTTTACTAAAGTTAACTGTAACAAAAATTACAAGTAGCAAAATTTGAAAATATTTATTAAAGATAATAATTATAAAAAAACAAAAAGTTACTTGTAAATTTTGTAATAAAGTTTATACATATTCAAAAAGAAGTACTTTAAATTTAACAAAATATTTAAATAAATTTCATAATACATAAATAGAAGAAAATAAAAATTTTTCAAAGAATTAACTATTGCAAATATGTTTTATAAATTAAAAGTATATATATATATATCTTTTAATAATATAAGTTTATTAATATTATTTTTTAAAATTATTTTTAATTATAAGTATATAGTAATAGTTAAGGATATTAAAATCCAGTCTGATCCTAGTTCAGTTTTGAAATTTCTAATTCTAAAAAAGATTCTGTCTATATGACTTAAATCCTAGAACTGAATTCTAAAATTAGATCCTAAGACTGCAATCCTATAGAAATTAGAACTTATGATCTTAAGACACAATCTTATAGAAAAATAATCTTCAATAAAAATGATAAGGAAACATTCAACTTGAATGATAAAAAATTTATTTAAGAAGAATTATAAAAAAATTAATTATTCAAAAAGAATGATGATAAATTATTTGACTTGAATAATTAATTTTCTATAAGATCATAGTCCTAGGATTGCAAATTCTAATTTCTATAAGACTATAGTTCTAGAACTGTAATTCAATCTATAAGACCACAGTTTTAAGATTGCAATCCTATAGTTTAAAGGATTTTGAACTAAATTAAACTTTGTAAGACTATTTAAGATCTAGTCCTATATGATTTTTTAATATTTTTAGTAATAGTATAATGAAAAAACTTATAAAATGAATTGTTATTCAATAACATTTATTTACTATTCTGAAAGAACCTTATTTTATTAAATTTATTAATATATCTTTTGCTAATACTGTTAAAAAAAATATTATAGACCTTTATGAATTAAATTCAAAAAATATACAAATAATTCTTCAAAAACTTTTTAATAAGATTTCTTTATTATTGATTAAAGATAGACACCACAATTAAAAAAATGGTGCAATTAAATTACAATATATAATGCTATTAAATTTTTTTATGTTGCAATTAAGTTGAAACTCAATTAAAATTTGAAAACAATTATAAAAATCATCTTTACTATTAATATTTTTACTTCTTCTTCAATAAAATCATTTTTGTATTTAACAGATCATTTTATTAATATTAATTAAAGGTTACAAAATATTTTAATTTATAAAAATATTTGAATTATATAATAGAGAAAATATTAAAGAAGTATTTATATTATTATTAAAAATTATTCTATTCAAAATAATGTAAAATTTATAATTTAAATTTAATTAATATTAATAATTTTTAATAATTTTTTTTATAATAATTAATAAGTATTACTTTAGCTAATACTAGAAATAATTATAGATTTATTTATTTATTAACTGAGTAAATAAGTAAATAAGAAATTAATTTTAAAAATAAATTTATTTTAGATATTTTGCATATGTTCTTAATATAGCTTTACAAGAAATATTAAATTAAATCAAGTTTAATTTTATTTTAAATTTATAAAAAATGTGATTTTATAAAAATGTTTGTTTAATAAATTATTTTTTAATATATAGCTTAGAAAAATTATTATAAAATTTATTTTTTCCTTAACAATATAAAAAATTAAGTAATATATGTAAAAATAATCAAATTAATGATTTAAATTAATTTGGATATATCTACTAATTTATATTTTTTATATTTAAACTTTAGAATCAGTTATATTAGCTGATTATAGACTTAAAAAAAAATATACTTATAGATGAAAATTGTAATAATTTAAAACAAATGGCAAAATTTCTTAAATAATTTAAAGAAGTAATAATTATAATATCTAAATTTATTTATTCAATAATTTTTACTATTATTTCTTTATATTATCTTATTAATTATATAAAAGATATTATTGATAATATAATTATATTATCTTCAATTAAATCAGTTGCTAAAAAATATAAAGAAATATATTAAAATATTATAATAAAAACAAATAATATAAATTTATTTGCAACTAATTTAAATCTAAGATTAAAATTACAATGTTTTAAAGATAAAAAATTGAATGATAAATTAATAAAAATAATTTATAAAAAATAAAAAAAAAATTAACCTTCCTTAAATTTATAATTATATTAATAATACCTATTTTTTTTAATTTTTTATATAATTATTTATATATTATAAATTAAGTAATAAAATAACTTCTAATATATTATATGAAAATGAATATATATTTATTATTTTAAGTATATTTAAATATTACAATATAGAAAATATAAATGAAACCCAAATATACCTTTGCTTTACTTACATATAGTGAAAAACAGATCCACTTGAATGGTAAAAAATTAATGAAAGTTAATATCTAAATTTATCAAAATAGTAGATTATTTATTAATACCTACTATAAGTATTCTATTTAAACAAAGTTTTTAATATATAAATATTCAATTACAAATAAAAAAAAATTGTTTATTAGAAATAATAGTAAGATTTTATATATGTTTATGATAGATTAGTCCTTTAAATAATTTAAATAATTAAGTGATATGTAATTAAAAAAAGTTTTTTTAAAAAAAAATTATTTTTATTTTTATATTATATTATTTATGTATTTATTATATAATTTATGTATTTATTTTTATTTTTATTTATAAATAAAAAATTGTTTAAAGATTCAATACTATTTAATTTAAATTTATAAAGTTAGTTAAATATTTATGAAATAATATTTTTTTTGTAACTTTATTAAATAGAGTCTAAAGCTCTGAACAGTTTGAATTAATCTGAAAATTTTCAGTTCAGATCAACTTCAGTTCAGTTTCGGATTGCAAAAAATTCAATCTGAAAATTTTCAGTTCAGTTCAAATTTTTTTTGGATTATTAATCTAATCCGAACTGAAAAAAATCTGAACTGAACTGAAAATTTCAGATTAATCCAAAATTTTAGATCATTTGGAATGATTAAATTATCATTCCAAATGAACGATAAAAGAATTGTTCATTTGAAATGATTAAAGTTATTGTTTCAAATGAACGATAAGAAAATCATTCAATTGGAACGATTAAATTATCCTTCTAAAAGAACGATAAGAAAATCGTTCAATTGGAACGATAAAAGAATCGTTCATTTGGAATGATTGAAGTTATCGTTCCAAACGAATGATAAGAAAATTATTTGATTGAAACGATTAAATTATCATTCTAAAAGAACGATAAAAGAATCGTTCGATTAGAATGATGAAATTATCATTCCAAATGAATGATAATAGAATCGTTCATTTGGAATAATTGAAGTTATCAAATAATAAAAAAATTGTTCGATTAGAACGATTAAATTATTATTCTAAATGAACGATAAAAGAATCATTTATTTGGAACGATTGAAGTTATCATTTCAAACGAATGATAAGAAAATCATTCGATTAAAACGATTAAATTATCATTCCAAAAGAACGATAAAAGAATCATTCGATTGAAAGATGAAATTATCATTTTAAACGAACAATAAAGAATCTTTTCAAACGATCTGAAATTTCAGATTAATCTGAAATTTTCAGTTCGGTTCAGATTTTTACCAGTTTACGGTTCAGTTCGGTTTCAGAATGGCATTTTTAAGATTTATAATCTGGACTGAACTGAACTGTTCAAAGCATTAATAGGGTTACCCTTCTTAACTTCATAAAGTTTTGAGTACTTTGAATAAAGTAAAGCATCTTTTAATTTTTAAGCAAATATTATTTAGCAAATTCATTATACTTGCATATAAATTCTTATAAAGTTTGTTTAATATTTGTGTTAATTAATAGATATTTTTGTAAATTTATTAATTATGCTACTCTGTATTTTTAACTTAATAGAATAATTTGAACATTTTAGCTAATATTAATTATCTTCTATTTTTAAATGAAAATTATTCAGCATATTTAATACTACTTACATATTAATATTCATCAAGGTTGATTTAATATTGTGAAATATTTTTGTAACTTTATTAAATCATCACAATTTTTGATTCATAACGATAAATAATTTGATTACTTTTATCAAGAGCAATAGTTTATTATGTATATTTAACAGATCTGAAACTAAATTTTCATTAAAGTTAGTTTAATATTAATTAAGTAATAAATATTAATGTAACTGTATTAATTCTTGAATTTTTTTTTTTTTTTTTTTTTTTGCTTAATGGAAATATACAGTATATCCTTGTTACGGATTGGAACATTCCACAATATTTGTACTTTATTTTTATTTAAATAACAAATAAATTATGGAAAAATTTTGTGTTTGTTCTTTTATAGAGGGGTGATATGAAAACTGACATGATAAAATCACGAAGATTAAATAAAAGAACGTTGTTAAAAAATTTTTTGATAATAATTAGGACCAAATAAATAAATATATATTCGCATAATAAACAAAAGTAAATTTTTTAAATTTAGAATTCTATAGCAAATGGCTGAACTGAACTTTTATTAAAAATCTGAAGAAAGAGCCTAAAGATAAGTAAGCAATAATCAAAATAAAAAATAAAAATAAACAAAAAGTTAAAACGCATTTCGAATTCATATTTGAAAAATATCTAAAAAAAAAAAAATAAAAAAAAAAAAGAAAAAAGAAAATCCTCTACCTCATTAAAAATGTGGTTTGAAATAAAAATTTTCGACACACTAAAAGTTAATTCTAGACGTTTCTTTACAAAAAATATAATTATAAAATATATAATCTGCATTTTATTAATTCTTGGTGTCTTTATCAGATTATTACAATCATAAATTTATTCTGAACATAAAAATTTCATAATGCAAAGGTAAAGTAAATTAAAATGTTATAATGTGTTATAATTTTAATATATTTATTTAAAATAAAATAAATAAATAGAAAAAAAACTGAAAATTAATACATACCGTACGATTGGGTACTGCGGTATGAAGTCTTTTGGATGGGTGACGTATCAAGAGAGGACACCACGAAAAAAAAAATTTCAAACCTTTAAGAAAAATAAAATTTTTATATTTCCTTCAGGTCATTAATGTAATATGTTTACAAATTTTGATATTTTAGATTTTTTTCGCTTCATATTTCTTCTCATAATGATATCAATATATATTTATTTATTCATTTATTTTTTGGATGTTTTTTTACGAGAGAACATTTCACATATGGGTTGATTGCTAGGAAAATCAGGTTCCGGGAATTTTTTAGCAAAATTGAGATTTTTATTGCATTTTAGTTTTTGATGTTATTAGATTAAAATGTATTAAGCTCTTTATTTTAGTCAAAAATTTCTCGGAACCTGATTTTCCTAGAAACATTTCACATATGTTTACAGTATTCAAATTTAGTCCTGCACATATGGATATACAAGAAACAGACAATCAGTATTATCTGAAAATTGTTTATTATAATGATATTGAAACGCGCATTCATTTCTCTTAGAACTTACCTGGTTCTTCAACCGTATCACGTTACGGATCATATTTTCGTAACTCGATTTAATAGCATATCGTCATAGCATTAAATTATGGATTATTATTACATAACATAAACAATTCTTTATTATAATAGTAAGAAATACTAAAATATAATGAATTTTTAATTAAAAATTATAATTAATCTATTAGAAATTAAACATTAAAATAAATATTAGCTAACAAATAATATAACAAAATTCTTCACTAAATCGCTAAACAAGTCAACAATCTATTGAATGAAAATAATGATGCTCTAAAAATTAACATTCAATTAACAATCTATTATTTACATTGGAATTGTTTAATATCACAATGAGGATTATGGTTTATTGCCCAACCAGTACTCGTAGTATTAGTTGAACATATATCAGAGGTGTTTCGAAGGAAGTTAAGTTCCCTTATTTGGCCATCTGAGGCAGCTATTACACAGTTATTAGTATCATTTCCGACTATTGGACAATAAATATGACCAGAATCACAAGATTGTCCACAAAATGAAGGTTTTGGGTCACATATTTCAACGTTAAAAGTTTTTAATGTAGCGCTTATTATTGTTGCCGCCATAGTGTTATATGTACTTTGTTTAATTGTGTTATATACGTCATCATCATTGGCAAGTAATTTATCATCATTCATCCCTTGATTAACAGTAAAACCAGCTAATACTGACTTGTTTGCAACAAAAAAATTATTATGTAATGTATCATCAAAATGAAATAGGAGATTTTCACTTGCGGCTGATAGATAAGATGAAATATCTGGATGGTTCTGCCCGCTTCCGGTAAATGATTGATGAACATTATCCATTACAGTTGGAAGAAAGAATTCATTCACAGTATTAGTCGTAAAAAATCCAAAATTATTTACCGTCGTCGTATCCCTCTTTCTTATGCCGGGATGCTTGCCCCTCCTCCAAAATAAGCCTTCACGGATTTCATTAATATTCTCTCTTGTTGTTCTATAGTTATTTGCGATTTCATCCCAATTAACTTCTTGATAAGGCATTCCCATTGCGCGAATTCTATCGATGTTGCGTTCGATATTTTCAACTCTAATTCTTAACGCTACAGCTCTGTCTATAGTTGCCATTTCTACAGCATCTTCTACAGCACCAAGTTCGGCAGTCATTTCGGAGATGGCTGCCATTGCTCTACCTATCAATGCTACGCCGGCGGCAAATATATTCCCAGCAAAAGGTAGAGCACATAGTACAATGGTAACGGCTAAAGGAATTAATATCTCTT
The DNA here is from genome assembly GCA_910591825.1 of Funneliformis caledonium. Taxonomy (NCBI): domain Eukaryota; kingdom Fungi; phylum Glomeromycota; class Glomeromycetes; order Glomerales; family Glomeraceae; genus Funneliformis; species Funneliformis caledonium. Next base: position 1,680 of record CAJVPQ010003856.1, on the reverse strand, counting down.
TGAGCAAGTTTCTTTTAGGCAGTGGCGGCGGCGGTGGGATCAGTTCTTTTAGATTATCGGGAGTCATTTTGATACTTAATTCTTTAATGGCTTCGTGGTACCCTCGATGGTGTCTCTCCCAATAATCGAATAGGTTGTTTGCCGAATTAATCATATGATATGTAGCAACACCATAACCATCAGGATTGAATGAGCTGCCTGAACCGTACTGAAGAGATGCAGCGTATGTTCCAACTTCATTACCGGTCAAATAATCAATGCATTCGGCTACATGTTCTGTTTGATTAATAGTCCAATCGGGTGCATCTGGGTGTTTACCTTCACTGCAATGCTTTGCAGTTAGATCAGTAGGAAATACATGATTCGAGTCAGGTTTGGGTCCCTTATATGTAATTTTAGGAGTCGGAACGAGTTTCATCGTGTAATTACTTAAATTACATTTGTAATTATTATTGTTGTTTTCGGTATACGACGAAACCGAAAGATCATCATTTTTTATTTTCACCATAAAGCTGAAGTTACAATCAAAGGTACATCCCCACATAGTGATGTTTAAAGTTGTTAAGGGTGGCTCATGCTTTACAGTTTGAACATCCTTGATCAAAAAAGACGACGTATAAGTAATGCCTTTATCATCAATGTGGAACGCCGCATTATCAGAAGGTATGACCTGGTCGCACATATTAAAATCATGTTCTACGGTGATCCAATCAGCAATAACTGCCGATATAAAATGTATAACAACGTATAATAAACTTTTCTTCATAGTGAAATATTTTTTTTTTCCCCTTTTCGAAAATCGAAGACTTTATATATTTTTTATAACCCTCGGAAAAAATTACAAGATACCCATGAGGCCACACTTTAAACCATTTCGGTATCCAATACTTTCATGCAACAATATCCTAATCGTCGATCTCGGAACGGTAAAATACAAGTGAGCTTTAATGCTTAAATCAGCAAAATGGATGAAAATCCATTACCGCTATATTTATTTATAATAATATACTTTATTATACAATTTTTTTTTTCTCGCTTAATATATTGTTAAAAAAAAAATAAAATAAAATAAAATTAGATGCAAAGTAACGTTCATTAAATTTCGAACATCAACATTAATCTTTATTTCATCGGGTTTATCCTATGAAATCAATGGGGTGTAAATCAAAGCTAGTTTTCCGTTTGAATACAAATTGCATTTCAAATATTTGAAAGTTTTTTTAAAATATTTTATTTTATTTATTTATTTCTTTTTTTTTTCTTTTTTTTTTCGTACTATTCGTCGATCGATTTTTTTCTTTTTTTTATAATTAATATAAATAATATTAATCAAAAGTAAATATTATTTATATCAATATTTGCTAGATTATAGATTAATGCATTATTAAAAAATAAGTGATAATACATAAGCTGAAATTAGTTTAGAAATATAATTAATAAGATAATATAAATTTTTATTTATAATTTTAATATTTAATATTTACATGTTTAGAAAAATTTTTCTAATTTTTACAAAATATTTATTTATCTCTTAGATTGTAGAGATTCGCAAGTAAATTTAACTGCTTATTTACTATAAATACCCTTCTAATTTACTTTTATAAAAAATTAAAATTTTTTAAAAAAATTTTTTTTAAATTAATTTTATAAATATGTATTATATTATAGTAATTTTTATTT
>CAJVPQ010003855.1:0-10352 GCA_910591825.1 Funneliformis caledonium | reverse complement strand
AAAAAGATTTAATATTTATTTTTTTCGTTTTACTAATAATAATTTATTAACCGTCTTTGGCTTTAAACTGGTCTATTTATTAGTAATTAGATACACGTCATCACTAAGAAGCCCGTTCACTTGGAACAGAAGTGGCTATAACACCAAAATATTTTCTAGCTATTTTAAATAAAGTTGGAAACTTCTGTTTAATTATCAATCCACTATTGAAATGGATTCATTGCAGGTAAAACTTGTGGGGTTCTAATATTATTCAAGCTGATTAATATCTGAAGACAAATCAAATATTATTATTTTTCTTAGTTGGCTGGGTTGAAATAATTTTAGTTTGTTTGGTCTAGCATCTTAGAAGTTATTAAATTAAAAGTTTTCACGTTAAAACGTTAAAATTAATTGCATACGTTGATCATCTGATCTTATAATATTCAAAATATAATAAATAAAGACTCCGATACTCTGAAATGCGTTTTCTGACAAAAAAAAAAATAATGTATGTAACTACAAATAAAATAACTTTCAATGTAAAATATCAAGAATTTTTTTTATACAAACTATACATAATCGATTGTTGATCGATCAACTATAGGAAATTTAATCGATTATAAAGTTAGTCCAATTTTGATCGAATCCGATCGAAAAATTGATTGAAATAATCAATCATCGATCCTACTCGATTCGATTAAGAGCCCTATTGCAATTACGAAAAATTGAATAATAAAATAATAAGATTAAAAAAACGAAGTTACGAAAGTGAAAATATCGCGAAGGGATTAAAGGAAGGTTTTTAAGGTGTATGTATGTAAATACAAGGGCGAGCGTGGAATGTTAAGTTGTTTATGGATTTCCTTCTCGTATTTATAAAAAAAAAGAAATTATTAGAACAGCCTGGCATTGTCATCACAACCTGGCACCTGACAAAATGATCTTTAAAGGACTAACTGCAAATATCGAAAACGGAGTTTCCGGGCAAAATTATATTTAATATAACATGTAACACTAGTTAGAATATTTTCAAAGTCTTAAATTGGGGTCATTAAATCATGTACTGTCCACAAGGATCTTCATGCTGATAGGTATAAATATAGACATTTTAAATGGATTTGCAAAAATATTCGTTACGTTTTGTTTCTCCTCACAAATTACATTTTTAAAAAAGAAATTTTGTCAAAACAATTTTTTTTTTTTCCAAATTAAGTCAAAATTATATTGAAATTTTAGAAAATAATGAATATTATGATATTACAATTGAAATTGGGAAAGACCCGGACGTGAAAATTTTTCGTGCGCACATGATTATTTTGTGTTACCGTTCTCCATTTTTTCGACGAAATTTGGATTCCAATAAGAAGAATGATGGCGTCTTAAATCACATCAAGTTGCCGAATATTTCACCAGAAATCTTTCCAATTATTTAAAGTGTGATTATTAAGTTATTTTCTTTGCATATTAAAAAATAATTTAAATATTAAAAATAATTTAAATACTTTTTTTTTATTTTTTATTTTTTTTTATTTTTTTTGATAATAAGATATATTTATGGAGGAATCATTTCATTAAATGAACTATCTACTTCAGATGCATTAAAGGTATTAACTGCTGCTGAAGAACTTCGTCTTCTAGAACTAGTTGAATATTTACAAGAATACCTAGTTGAAAATATAGCCGAATTGATGAAACAACATTTTGAGCTTATTAATAGAATAAGTTTTCAATCCAATTCGTTTTTGAAACTTCAACAATGTTGTACGGATTTTATTACCAAGTCCCCTGAAAAGATATTTAAATCGTTAGATTTTGCTTCGGTTCCTGAAAAATTATTAATTTCACTGATAAAGAGAAATGACTTACAGATGGAAGAAGTTGATGTTTGGGAATATGTAATAAGATGGGGCCTTGATAAAAATCCGACACTTATTCCAGATCCTATAACTTGGATGGATGATGATTTCAAGATGATGAAAAATACTTTACAACATTGTTTACCCTTAATTAGATATTTTAGTTTATCTTCTGTTGAATTCATCCAAAAGGTTCATCCATACAAAAAGCTTTTGGAACATCAACTTTATGATGAATTGATAAATTCTTATTTGAATTCCAACAGCGAACCAAGCAATAATATTTTACTCCCTAGGTGTAGAAATATCGATAGAATTATTGATACTACTATTGTTAATTTAAATATTGTTTCTATAATTTCAAAATGGATTGATAAAGTGGAATTAAAAACAAATTTGCTCATGTAAGGGAACTTTATTTTCCGTATAAATTTGAATTATTATTACGAGGAAGCCGAGATGGATTCACCGATGACAAGTTTCATGAATTATGTGATAATAAAAATTTAACAGTTACATTTATTAAAATAAAAGATACGAAAGAAATTCTTGGAGGATATAATCCTACAATATGGAAGAAATTTAATGGTTTAGTTTCTGAATTTGGTAAATCAAAAGATAGTTTTATATTTTCGTTTAAAAATAAGGATAAATTCAAAGATCCAATCTTAAGCCATGTAAGGAATGCAGATAATGCATTGCGTTATGGCTTTCTCTATGGTCCCTCATTTAGTAGTGATCTTTATTTAAAAGGTACCGTTTATAGAAAGGTTTATTGCAATCAGAGAGAATATGAATAAAGTATAAGAGATACAAAATGTTCCTTATTAGAAGATTATGAAATGTTTCAAATTGTTAAGAATTAGATTTAATTTCAAATCAATAAACTTATAATAAAATTATTGTTATTTCGAATTATTGATAACAGTTGTTTTTGTAGGTTGTAAACAAATTCGTATTTTTAATATATAATTACAGGGTTTACAAAGCTGCTATCATATATATATAAACCACACTACCATTATTTTTATACTTCCAATTCTATGTTCATTTACATTTTTAAACGCAAAAATCCCACGGGTTTAATAAAACTTTGGAATGTAAAAGTTCTCGAAATGCTTTTTACATAATTGATTTGGTCACAGAATATAATAATAAAATATATTTTTTTATGGATAATGCGATTATATTTTATGAAAAATTTCATATTTCATTCTTTCAATAATTAGTATGCAACTAATATGATTAACAAATAATACCTGTTAGAACCTGCCTGCTTTTTGATCTCGTCGTCATCAACACTGTAGATAATGTATTACTGAATACATTCACAAACATATTGCTAAGCTCACTGCTTGCACATTCATGTTCTTCTGTTGGTAACTAAAATATTAACATGAAAATATAAGAACCTCTTCTCCCTAGTGCTATTTGGCATGACTATTAATATATTTACCATTTCTTTTTCTTTTCGTCGGCTTTATTGACAACTTCCGTATCGCCATTTGTATCGATCCATCTTTGAAGGAAATAATGATGACATTAATATTATAGGTTAAGATATAATCTATTATTATTTGTAATGCAAATAAAAAAAGTTAGAATATTCCAATAATTCGAATCAGAATTTCTAATTAAAAAAGGTAGGAGTGTGTAGTAACCATTATGTCAAGATATGCCATTAGAGGGATGAAGTCAATGATCGTTTAGAATAAAAGTTGATGAGCGGTCCTGTTTTTATCCGGAAGACAATTCACAGCTCGTTCTGACACGTGGAAACCTTTTGATTGGGACCTACCTAATATCGTTTAAGGATACATTATCCACAGTTCTGAAAAATTCCATTACCTTCCTTAAAGATTAAGGAAAAAATTAGGTAGATTTAAACCTGCACTGAAGTATCAGACACCCGAATTATCTTTATTCCAATAAATCACAACAATGGCATTCGAAAAGATTGGTGTAAGGGAATTTTGCTCCTGGTTTCGTTTTATTTTAATTAATTATATTATTAAAATATACTATAGCAGATAAAAAAATTAGTGAGCGCACTTCATGGTGGGCATTATCATATGTGAGACAAACATGTCAACAGGAAACAGGTCGAGCAAGAAGTCAATTAGAATGTGACATCAAATAAATTCTTACCCTGTTATTTTATAGTGAACCTAATTATAAGGATAAACTCATTAATAATATTTGTTTGACTTATAAAACATATATTATTCTATTTTTTTGCTGATTATAAATATTACAATTCCTTTAAATAAATCCTTTGCTTACAAATACAAATTGATTATAATTAGAACATGCACATTTCGAATATTAGCGCATTTGGGCTACAATAATTCCAAATTCAAATGTAGAGATCTTGAATTTTAAGTGAACGAACTAAAATTCTTTTTGTTTTTAAATGGCAACCTGTACCATATTGTAGAAGTTTATTGATTACTACTTTTTGTACTGATCAAACTAACCAACAAAATCAATTATTGTTTAGTTCAATTGCTAGATGAGGTCCTTATACATGTAGCATATGCAAATGCTTTTATGCATTAAGTTTTTTTTATTAACAAAAAAAATTGTTCCCGAAATATTCTTTAACCTAAATCTGGTAAAATCAAGAATAAAAAAAAATATAAACAATTAATTATTCTTATTTTTCTCTTACTACTTTAAGCTTTAAAATGATAAAGGTGATCGCGTCGGGACGTCGATTTGTCCAAAAACCTTACGCACTTTTCTTTCCACTCCTGTGATTCAATTCTATTTTATTTTTTTTTAGTTTTCTCTTTTGAAAACTTCAGACTGCAGCAATGATGATTGGATTTTTTCCAGTATTATAGGAAGGTTTTTTTTTCATTTTATTTTTACATAATGTTCTTTTTTGATTATTAATTATTCGAAGTATTATTTTATTTTTCGGGTTCTTTTTCGGATTCATCAGTTCGATTTACTTGAATTGCATCGAGCTGCATAATAAGTATTATTCTTAATTTTATCTTCTTTCTAGTTAGATCGGTAGATAATTTATTCTTATTAAATTATTTTTTGGATGGCTTCGGGGCGCAGCGACCTTTTTTTTCGAAATTTGCGCTCTTTAGGTTCTTCTTTCGGGTTGGTTCGCTTCCAAAGACTTGGTCAGCGAGGTGGTGTCAGTGGTTAATTATGCATCAGGCTCCCTAGTTGTTATATAATTATTCTAAGAAGGCGCAGTAAATACTTTGCGCAGTTCAATTTTATTGGAATTGAATGTCCAATTCCCAATTATTCAATAATATTTTTACAAAAGTTCAAAATTGTCTTAATTCTAATATAGCTTTTATTTGAAAAGCTAGATGAAATAAAATGCTGGTTCAGTTAATAATAAAATTGTTTTAACTTGTTATTTCCAGTTTATAGTAGTTTTATAACACAAAAAAATTTTATCAAAGTAAATTAAATTGATTAATTCATTAACATAATGGTTAATTCCTTTCATTTTATTTCATCATTTTCGTTCTTTTGAAATTTTATACAAAGTAGAATTTCCCTCAAGAAAAATAAGTTCATTTGGCAAATTTTCAAAAGGTGGAATGACGGGAAGTTTAACCCGCCTAAATTTTCTACGTAATGACCAGCATTAAGGTTAGGTTCATGTTGACCATTTTATAATGCATGAGGATTAAATAATTTACATATAGCAATTAACTTAATATGCAAAACAAGAAACGGTTAGATTTTTTAAGTTATCCGCATACTAGATTATTTATGGAATTAATTACAGTTGGAAAAACTTTAAACCGAGGGCTGAGCAAAAGTAATATTTGATGACGGAATTCATCGTAATAACCATAGACTCAATATGGTTATAAAAAAAAAAAAAATTAAAAAAGCCCTATAATAACTTGGAAACGAGAATTAAGGAGTTAGAGCAAAGTAACGTCCACAATTCAAATATTTAGAAGAAAAGTTCAAAGAACGTGAAGAAGAAACTAAATATAAGCAAGGAATTATTAAAAATTTAGAAGAAATGGTTAGCGAAGAAACCCAAGAGATTATTAATCATTTAGAAGAAAAGATTAATAATTTAGAAAAAAAGGTTAGAGAACGAGAGGAAGCATCTAAAGAAAAGCAAGAAATTATTAATGAATTAGAAAAGAGAATCAGAAATCTTGAATTATTAATTTTTGATGATACTATTGTTAGTTTAACTATTACAGATATGAATAAGGATGACATATTGAAATTGAATCCCTTAGTATTGCAAAGATATCGAAAATTGACAAAATTCGATTGTAACGATTCCCAAATAAATATCCTTCCAACTTTACCTAACTCCTTAACTTCTCTTAACTGCTCAAATACTCAAATAACATGCTTACCAACCTTACCTGATTCCCTAACGGTTCTCAATTGCACTAAAACTCGAATAACTAGCTTTACAAACTTTACCGAACAACTTAACGAAACTTTATTGTTCCTATACTTCCATATCTAGATTACCAACTTTACCTAATTTCTTAACTCATCTTAACTGCGAAAGAACTCTCATAACTAGCTTACCAACTTTACCCAACTCCTTAACGAATCTCAATTGCACTAAAACTTTCATAACTAGCTTACCAACTTTACCCAACTCATTAACGAAACTCTCGTGCTCTAAAACTCGGATAACCATCTTACCAAATTTACCTAACTCCTTGATGGAACTCAATTGCGCTGAAACTCAAATAACAAGCTTACCAACTTTACCGAACTCCTTAAAGTTACTCTGCTGAATAACTAACTTACCAAATTTACCCGATTCCTTAACGTATATCTGTCCTGAATATTTTAAAGAAATCAATGCTCTTTAAGTAATCAACACTCTTTAAGTAATCAACGCTCAAAATTCTATCATTCCAACTTTTAACACCTTGATACAATTTATCACTAAAATTATTTACTTTTGTCTTAGATAATAATAACGATCAATTTGACTTATTGGTTCATGATGTAGAAATTTTATTGATAAAAAAATATATATTATAATACTTATTAATCATCAAATGATTAATTTAACTTTTCATGACATCAGGAATAATTTCACAATCATATTCATTTGTTTAGTCGAATTTAAGATTTAGAATTTAAAGAACTCGTAGAATTTTATAGACTTTATTTTAGATTTTACCACCAACTCCATCTCTTTCTCAAATTTTATCCGTTTAATATATTTTATATATAATAAATAAATTTATAAAAGAAATTTAATCCATCAATTAATTATCCATAAAGTTCCGTTAACTTGTTATTATATAATTTTGATCCAAAGTATTATTCACGGACAAAAATTATTTTTTTCGCATGCTTTAGTTTAAATAGGCCTATTCTTCAATTTCATTATTTAAAAGAAAGAATTATATCAACGAAAAGATATTAATTTATAAAAAAACAAAATAATATATAATTTCAGAAGTTAAAAGCTCAAACAATTTATAAAAGATACTGCACTTGCATCTAAATTTTTCTTAAGCAAATTTCCATCCAAATAAAATTCATAATTCCACAACCATTAAACCTAGTCTCATGAAATTAAATGCGTCAAAAATGAACATCCATAACTTTATAACCATTCAAGTTAGTAAAATATTTTTATAATTATGAACATCTTTCCTTAGGCATTTGTTTTATGAAATTTTCTATACAATAAAAACAAAGAGTTTGTTACGAAGTATTTAAGAAAACATCTAACGGCCATGTTTAAATAACCATATAATAATTGCCTTCCCAAGGAAAACACATGTTATATAAATAACTGATTTTGTGAAACATTGAACATATTAAATAAATATAGAACAACTATTATAATCAAAAAAAAATTATTTATGATGCGCTATCGGTTTGCTTAGGATGACCTTGTTATTATTATGTGTTTATTTTCAAGAAACCAAGTAAGAAATGATAATGTCAATTGCGAAGGTTGAAGGGAGTCTCTCTCTTGGCTGAATTATTTTATTTCTAATAAGGAAATGGAATATATAGGTAATTATAAGAGTTTATTACTTAGTCATGATATAAAAATACAATATGCTAACTTGAAAGAAGGTAATACTATAGCTGAACGTGATCATCAGGAATTTGAAAAACATTCTTATATTCAGCAAGATACTAAGGATTTTCTGTTACCTTTATCAAATCGTTCTAAAGATTGGGTTAGAAGCTTTCATGTTAATGATGATATATTTAATAGTATCCCTACTCAGTTAATAGATATATCTTCTAATAAAGCGATAGAAAGAGCACTTAATGGGAAAAAAATAATTGCTAAGCTAGCTGTAAAACATAGAAGACCTATTAGATATGATGAACATTATTTATCCTACTATGACTTAGTGAGATATCTTCTTAAACCTGGGGAATTAGAACATGGTTTTACTGGAAGATGTGCTACTGATATGAATTGGTCTCTTCAAATTTATCATATTTGCGAATCTTTAGTGCAAAAAAATTAGCCGATCTTATATTAGCTGATAGATAATGAGAAACATGGTCCAAAAAGATCCTTTGTGAAAAAGGAATTGATAGTCATTTCTCCTGACACTAAGTTGTCTTCCATTGGATCTTATCAAATTGATGATAAAAAGTCTCTTGCTTCATTATCGATATCTTTTTTCTTAATGAAATAATCTTTAGCTAATTTATAATATAACTTATATAAATCTATAATGGTATTAAGAATCTCTGGATCTCTTTCATACCAAGATTTGTAATCATATATAATTTGATGATATTTATGCTCATTAGAAAATATTGTTCAGGTTAAATCTATTACATATTATTTGGGATCTTCTGACTGGTGCAATTTCTTAACTCTTTCTTTATAGCTTTACATGAATTTTTGGTCCTTAGATTTTCTATAATATAATCCTGCTTTTACTACATTTATTAATACCTGTTCGACTTGCTGGATGGTGAGCTTAGCTTCAGATAAAGTTTCTTAGATAGTTTAGTTTTGAATACTCATTTTATATAATAACTTTACAAATTTTTATTTAATTAATTAATTCCCTAGGTAATAGTATATATTTGGGATAATATATTACTCTTACAAATTTTTCTTTTTAATTAATTATTTTCCTTCTTATTAAAAATGATCAGAGAATATTCTTGCCTATACTTATATAATACTGGTAAGGCTTGCGAAAGATTCAGCATGTGTCTTGAGAGATGTCATTTACATTAGAAGGCTAAGTCACGCATCCTATGTAATGAATGTAATAAGCTAATCAGCTCAACTTCTGAGCAGTGTCCATTGTATGTTAAAGGATACTATGTAATCCAATATGTTAATAGGCTTCAGGATAAAGCTCAGTATATTTAGAATAGTTAGCAATTTTTCGTATGATTTAAAGGTTAAACTTATAGATGTAAATTTTTTTCATATAACTTATTTGTCCTTATGATTTTCTTAATAAATTGACTCAAGAATGGCTTTTTGTATATCATAAAATAGTTACATAGCAGAAATAATATGAGAAAATAATTAGAGGTCAATACTATTATAAATTTTTATATGACTTAATTTTTTTCATATAACTTATAAAATTTTTTGTATGACTTATTTGACCTTATAAATCTCTAAATGAATTATCTTAAGAATGGTTTTCTGCATATCATAAAATAATTTTATACCTAGAATGAAGTAGAATAATATTTAGAACTCATTCTTGCTATCCAATTTTCATATTACTTAGCTTCACTAAGTCATATGAAAAATTTTTAAAGTGACCCTTAATTTAATCAATGAATCAGCTTTAGAATTAATTCTAGAATATCATAAAAAAAATAATATACATAGAAGGTTTGCAGAGACTCTACAAGCTTAGCTTTGAACCTTTAATTCTTGTCAATTTCACATCATCTTAAATCCAAACAGAATGGTATAATTTTTTTGATATATTATTTAAGGTTAAAATCATGCTAGAAAAGCTATAAAAGTTTGTTTTATTCTTGGTATCTGGTGGGTAATTTAATACCAAATTTGATACCAAATATTAGGATAGCAGAAAAAGTTCAAATTTGGGCTAGAGTTTTAATTCTATAGTGGTTTCTTATATTTAGAAGACCTCAAAAATATGATTAAGAACCTTTCTAAATATAATTTCAAATTTTGACCCCAGAATACCTATTTTGCCTCTACTTTACTTCTGTTAATATGTCTGTACTAAACAATTTATTTATCAAAAAATTATTATAAAATAAGTTCTTCTCTACTCTTTTATATTGACGAATTGCTTCTATTTATATAAAAATATATTCTTATAATGATAAACTAAATAAAATAATAAAAATAAATAAAATATATAAAATAATATAAATAAATAAATAATATAAATAAATAAAAATAATTTAATAAAATAAATGAATAAAATGAATTAAATAACATTAATAATGAATAACATAATATGGTCCAGTGCAAAAAGATTGATACACCAATATGTTTATAATAAAACTTTTTTTTTTAAAATTTAATGTAAATTATTAAATAAT
>CAJVPQ010003854.1:0-10354 GCA_910591825.1 Funneliformis caledonium | reverse complement strand
GATAATTAGATAGTTTTAGTGTTGTTTATTATTTCTATTGGATAATATTTTGATTTTAATTTAATTTTTTTTTTTTTATAAAATTTTGTCACGCCTATTAAATTGTCGATTATAGAGGTTTCGCACTGTATAAGTGATATTTATCTTATATGTAATTTATTAAATAAGTATTATATTACAATTAATCAAATAATTTATAGTAATATTTTTAAGTCTATTCTATTACCTAATTAAATAATTTACAACCTATTTAAATAATTAAAATTATTAAATAAACTAAAAAATTAAATAATTATTTATATAAAATTTATAAAAATAATAAATAAGTTTATTAAGTAAACCTAAAGGTTAGCAGATAATCTAAATAATAAAAGATAAAATTAAGAAAATTATATTCTAAAATCTTATTAAAAAATTTGTAAATTCAGAAAAAGATAAATTATATTATAAACAATTTTTATTAATAAAAAATTAATTTAGTAAGCATTTATTTTTTAAAAAAATAATAGATCAGAATTTATTTATATATATTTTTTAATTATTAAATTTTATTTTACACAATTTAAAAAAATTCTTATATTAAATCTTTATAATTAAATTTGTAAAATATTATATTTTTAATTTATTATTTTATAAAAATTATATAATTATATAAAATCTTTTAAACTAAAATTTAGATATTTTATTTAATTAAACAAATAATATTAAATTTTGCTTTATATATGTTTTATAAATTCTATATTTTTTTTTTTTTAAATAAATATTAATATAATACTTAGTATATTTTAGAAAAATATTAATATAAAACTTATTAAATTTTTTTATTATTTTATATAAAATTTATAATAAATTAAAATTTTAAATTAAAATAAATATTATATTAAATCAATTAATAAATTTAAGATTATATAATTATAATAATTTATTAATCATAAACTTTAATACTTATTTAAAAATAATTTATTAAATATATTATTTTTATAAAATATAACAATAAGTTTTATTAGAAAAAGTTTTGTAATAATTATAATAATATAAGATATCAATAATTGATATTATATACAATATATTAATTAGTATAAAATAATTATTTTTATCTTTTGATATTTTTTATTAAAATTATATATAACTTTATTTGTAACAAAATTATATTATAAAATTATTAATAAAAAAAATAAAAATTTATATTATTTTTTATAAATTTATTTTTTAAAGCTTTAAATAATTATTATGATTTTAAACTTTATGAAAAGTTTTCTAGGAAAATAGAGCTCTGGGAATTTTTTTTGACTAAAATTAAGACCTTATTACATTTTAATCCAATAATATCAAAATTAAAATGCAATAAAAAAACAAAATTTTGTTAAAAAATTCTCTGAGTCACATTTTCCTAGCAAACCTCTCATATATTTCTTTTATATTTAGTATTATTAAAAATATTACTAGTTAAATTAAAAAGTTTAAATTAATAAAATATTAAGAACTTGATTTTCTAACCATTATTAGAACATTTGACACAGAAATAATAATAACATTCTGTTCTAATTTTTACTATTAAAATCTTATTCTAATTGTATATACGAATGATTTTTTTGTATTCAAAAAGTCGTGATCTAATATCTTAAATCAATATCGTTATAAAGTAATAAATAATAAGGAAGAAATTATTTAGAAATTGTTTATTATCATCCAATGTGCTTTGAACGTGTTAAACGAATATAAATTTTTTTATTCTAATAAGTAGCAAATACGTATAATACGAAAATAGTTACACTAAACTCCTTATGGAATAACAAGAAAACAAAAATTCAATTCTGGTCTAAAATGATTTTTTTCGTAAGACAAAAAAAATAAATTTCTCACTTGCAATCTTTGGTTAAATATCGGTATGCTACTTCAGAGGCAGATTCTTTAGCATCCATTTTCCTATTAAAAGCTTCTCCTTTAAATAAATAATCTTTTACGCTAACTTTACAAACATACCCATCAATACCATTCTCAAAAGTGAAGTCTGGTCGTAACCAACGTTTTGATTGTACCATTTCATATAATAAACTGGTGTATTTTTTGTAACCTGCATTTTTGGTTGAACGTTGATAAGGATGAAAAGAAATTGTCGATGACGAAGTATTTTGCTGTTGACTTCTTGTAGAATTAGAATTAAAATTAAAATTATTGCTACCTTCTTCAAATTTATTATTTGGTATCTCTGCAAGCGATGAAATTGAATCTTCGATTTTGATATTGGGAATGTCTTGATCAAAGGTTAACAAATTATTTGAATTGATTTCATTTAAATATTGACTTCTTGTAGAATGAGAATTAAATTTAAAATTATTGCTACCTTCTTCAAATTTATTATTTGGTATCTCTACAAGCGAATCTTCAACTTTGATATTTGGAATGTCTTCATCAACAGGTAACAACAAATTATTTAAATTGATTTCATTTAAATGTGAACTATTGAAAATAGAACTTGTACTTGATGTTATGTCACTTTCATTTAAATTTGTTTCTTGTCCATCCTCTTGAAATTTTCTAATTTGAAATTTCTCCGCATTACAATATTCCTTGTACAATGCATGGAATGCCATATTAGATACGTAATCTTTTGAATCATTCACCCTTAGAAATCCCTTATCCCCTTTAAATGTTCTCTCTCCTATTATACAATCACATAAAGTATTTCCTGTATAATCATTACGTGGTTGATAAATTGGATTTGGCAAATGATGCATTTGACAAAATTCTAAAAGGATAACACGAGGTTTTTTTGTTGGAGAATCATTCAATTGTTTTCTATACCAACTTTCCGATTTACCAATGATGTCTGTTCTATTTTCAAGATAATTAAGATGTAGATTAATTATAGAGCTTCCACCATCAGATGAAATAATTTCATTACGTAAAGCCATTAAAGCAGCATCTTCTTTTGCTTGTTGCTTTTTTATTGTTGGACGTTCTGTTTTGAAAACTTTGCCAAAAATTTCAAGTTGACAATAAAAACGTCCAGTTGTAGGATCAATGGTAAAAGAATAGTTTGGTGGGAAACTTGATTTTTTCTCTCTTTGATATATCTCATTCAATATTGAAATTGGATTTCCAATTGCAACTTCTTCGTTTGGCATTTGTTTATTTAATTTTTGTGTGTTTTGCGTTTTATTAAAACTTTGTATTAAAGTCGATGATGTATTTGTAATCATAGGTACTTTTATTTCGCTGAGTCCATGTGAGGACGTATTAGAGCTCGAAGATGTATCATTTACAGAAGAAAAAAGTGGTTCTGCCCCTAAATTTTTTAATAAAGAATCGATTTTCTTTGAATGATAAACCATTTTAATTATATACGAAGGGGAAAAAAAGGTAACGAAAGGGATATAAAAAAAGAAATTGGCCACACAGGGTACTTTTATAGTTGCAACAATTATAAGCCTTTGTTAGGCTGATGTATTATGAATATCCCGCAGTAGTTTCCAAATTTGATAACCGCCCTAAAACCAAATATTTTTGAATATTACAAATATAAACAATACAATAGGAATAACACTATTCTTAATTAGGTAGTCTGGTTTTTGTCTCGGAATTAGCACGAGGGCGGAGTAATAACGAAAGAAGTAGAGTATAATTGACCGAATGAATATTGTTCGGTGAGATGTTGGAACCATGTATATATATTATTGTAATGTATAATTTTATATTTAATATTTTAATACAACAATTGCTTTACTAAATTCTAAGTTTCCAATGTGAAATTTTATTGAAAAAATTTTCTTTTATATATAAAAAATAATAATTCCATGTTCGGAAAATTTTAACTATATGAAAACACCGTTTTTTACCTTGGGCCGATTTGGCTCACTTCACTAATGAGTTTTGATCGACATGCCAAACTAGTGAAAATAGTGACAAATTTGGGGCTAAGCTAATGAAAATTGATTTTTAGTAAATGACGATTTTCTAATATTAAATAAGTCGAATTAAAATTTTACTATTACACACTTTAATACGTTACACCTGATCCCAGTTTCTGATTGGCCATATCACGCGTGCGGACATTTCAGACAATTATTTTGTAAAAATTTCTTACCTACAGGATATAGTTATACTAATAATTTTATTAGAAACCACAGATTATTTGATTACAGTTGGCTTCACTTTTAATAAGTCACGTCTGATTAAGCCAATCAAATTAAAATTTCACATGGTGACGTAATGATCATACTATGGCAAAGGTTACTCTTGTATAATTATAAGTACTTTATAGAATAATGGTGTCTGTAATGTTAAGACTTTGCACAAATTAACCTCTTTCCTATATTCTTTTATATATGATTATATCAAAACACTTTAAACCTTTACTTCGTTATAAAAGAACTTTCTCCTAAAAAATGTCATTTTCTTGATCATTTTATTTTAGCAAATAAATTTTCAACATATGCTAAACTTGCAAATATTTTGAACAAAAATTACATCTACCTTAATATAACTGATTAGATTGTACTTAATAAACTTAATAATCTTAATTATGTCAATATTATTCTAAAATCTATATCTTTGTTAACAGAAATTTAAAAGCAGCATAAAATGGAGTTTGTTATGAAATATAGAAGGCAAAATTGGAATAAAGTTATTTTTTTTTAATAAAATCACATTTTAAATATTTTAAATACCCAAAAAGTCTTTTATAAGGTTGATACATAATCTTTATACAAGCTTATAGTAAAACATTTATATAAAGTTCATGTATAGGATATTTTTTCAGTAAAGGTTTGATTGGTTTTAAAGGAAAAATAAATAGAAATTTTTACCGTAAAATTTTGATTAAAAATCTGTTTAAAAATACAAATTCTATAATGAGAAGATCTAATAAGACAACAATTTTAAATACATAGCTAAGAAAACTAAGAAACTTCTTTTTGTATATTGTCTAAGATTATTAGACTAGTCATTAAATAGTCCAAACTTCAATTCTATCAAAAATTTATAGGTGATTTTGAAAAGGTATGTAGAAAATAGATTAACAAGTTATTCTTAAAAAAAATGTTATTATAGATATTTTTTGTAAAATAATTCAAGAGAAATAGAAAGGAATTGAGCTAGAAATCTTTTTTAATTTAGTTTGTAATATGAAATTAAAGTTAGAACTGGTAATTTTAAATGATGGTAATAAGCTATCCTATTAATTATTATTATACAAAAGAAGAATAAATGATGATAATCAAAAGGATGATGTCGATTCTTAGGAAATTATATATGTCTTATATATCTTCTGTGTCATCTATGGCATCTATTTCTTTTATATATTATATTTCTTTTATTTATTTATTTTATTTATCTTATATATTTATTATATTTTATTTATTTTATATATCTTATTTATTTCTTTTATATCTTTGGTAACTTTATATATTTCATTTTATATAAATAGAGAATATTTTCTTTTAGCTT
The DNA here is from genome assembly GCA_910591825.1 of Funneliformis caledonium. Classification (NCBI taxonomy): domain Eukaryota; kingdom Fungi; phylum Glomeromycota; class Glomeromycetes; order Glomerales; family Glomeraceae; genus Funneliformis; species Funneliformis caledonium. Next base: position 4,906 of record CAJVPQ010003854.1, on the reverse strand, counting down.
AGCAGTGTATCAGATAAATAATAATAAGATAATTTAATTTAATTCTCTTAACATATTTGTATAGTACAGAGTGCTGATAGAGGCAGTACTTCATTTGTTATAATTATTAAATAAATCATCAATTAACTGACGTTCTTCTAAATCTAATTACAAAATAAATTTTCTGCTTACCACCCATAAATATTGCTTCGCTTATTATTCATAAGTATCTTAAAGAATTGACTATAATACTATTATTAAATAAACTTATTTACAAATTTACAAAGAATATGTATATAAATTTTTATATGTTTATAATATTTATTTATGTTTTAATTAATAAAAATATGATTTTGATTACTTTTTTTAATCACTATAAAATTTTATATTTGGTATTAAGAAGATAATATAATTATATACTTACTTCTTTACTTTTTTCTTTCTAACTTTATTGTTAATCATAAAATTTTTAAAAATACTATTATTAAACTTATGCTGCTTATTAATTTTAGATATACAGTCAACTCTTAATATAGCGAACTCTTAATATAATGAATTTTTTGATAAAAATACTCTTATTATAATGAATTGGTCAATCAAATCTCTTAAAATCTTTACTATAACCTTATAGCAAAATTGAGGTCTAGAACATAGAATTCATTATAATAAGAGTTAACTATACAGTCAATTTTCTTTACAATCATATTTATCAAAATCACTTTATATATAAAGTTATGCTTATATGTAATTATATAATTTTTAAAAATTAAATTATCATATTATATTATATTATATCTATAGTTTATCTTTATTTTATTATCTATATTTTTATTATTTTACTACTTAGTTATTTAATAACTAATTTTTTTTTTTAAATCTTTCAACATTTTGGCTAGATTTAAAATGGTAAATTTATTTCAATTTCTTTTCTTCACTTTATTATTTCTCTTAGTTATTATTTAACAACTATTTTCTTTTTTTTTTAATTCTTTAGTATTTAGTTAAATTCAAGATAATAAGTTCATTTATTTTTTTTCTTCTTTATTTCATTTATTCTTTCATTTGATAATTAATTAATAACTAATTTTTCTTTTTTTTTTTTATCTTTAAACTTTTCAGCTAAATCTAAAATGATAAGTTCATTTTTTTATTTTATTTTATTTTTTTATTTACCTTATTTTTTTAAATATTATTTTTAGCTTTTTAGTTTTAGATTTTAAATGAATATAATTAGCTTTATTTTCTTATTTTATTTTATTTTTCATTTATTTAAAATTTCTAAATTCTTATATTCTTTTTTTTTTTAAATATAAGACGATGATCAGCTTATATTAAACTAATTAGATTAAGTAGAACTATTGATTAACTTTAATTTATGTGAAAAATTTAATTTTTATTTAATAAAATTTACTGATCTTTGATACTAAATTTTACATGATTTATTATAATAATTAAATATTATTGATCAAATAAAGTTTATTAATTTATTAAAAAATTTATTAATAGTTATATTTTTGATTTATTATTATTATTATTTTTAAATTCATACTTTATATAAATTTTTATTAAAAAAAAAGTTTTTAAAAAAAACTTTAATAAATTAATTTAATTAATTAATACAAAAATTATATTGTAAAAATATTTTTTTTAAATACTTATATTTTTACTCTTTGACTTCTAACCATTTACCTTTATAAACTTAACTTTAATTTATAGATTATTACCTTATATGTAAAAAAACTCATTTATAAGTTTATAATATAAACCCTTTTATTTCAATAAAATTAGATTATCAATTATAATCATTCTACTATCTTTTACTTTAATTATTTACAAATATTTTTAAAATATTTTTAAATCTTTAATATTATATATATTTGCTATTCAAAGTAATTTATAAATATTTTTAACTTATCAGTAGCTTTATTAACTAATATAAAAGAAATTTCTTTTTCTTCTTCAATATTACTTGCTTTTTTTTCTTCAGTTAATATATATTAATTATTTGTTTATCAATAAGAAATTTCTTAGTTAATATGTTTTGATCAAGTATTTGAAAATATTCTTATATTTCTTTTGTATTTAGTAAAATATCAAGAAGACCAGCAATTTTCTCATTATCTTAAATACTTATATTATTATTAATAAAATCATTGTTAGATAAAAGTATACTTATTTTATCTAATAATTTTAAATAGTTATTGAAGTAACATTATCTAAACTTTAGCAATATAATCTATTGCTTTTTTAATATTTAACTTATTACTAAATAAATAAATAAAATTAATTTATTATATTTTATTAAAATAAAAAATAATCAAAATTTTATAACTTACTTTATATGATTTATCCTAGAATTAAATTTATGATTAGATATCTATAAAGCTCTTATTTATATTTTACTTTAAAGTTATAAATAATATCAGTATTTATAAATTATAAATATATAATAGTATTAAATAGAAGATAAATAAATTTAATATTTATAAGAGTAATATTAGGTTTATTTTACTTTTTTTTATTTTTCTTTGATTTTATAACTAGATTCTTTTTTATTATTAGATTTATTTTCAGTAGTATTATCTTTTTTCAAAAATTTTTGAATTAATATAAAAATTAATATTATTAATAAAAAAATAAAATCTTTCTTTCTAATATTTAAAGATAATAATCAAGATCTTTTATTTATTTAATAAATATATCAGACTTTAAAGCTAGCTTGATAAGTAATAAGAAGTGCTGAATTATTAAGATATTTAAAATATTGAAAAATAAGAGATTTTCTAATTATAAGAAAATAAAACTTATGGAAACCTGTTATATTACACAAAAAAATATATAATTAACTCTTATTATAATAAATTCTATATCCTAGACCTCAACTTTGTTATAAGGCTATAATGAAAATTTTAAGAGATTTGATTAGTTAATTTATTATAATAAAGTATTTTTATTATATTTGTTCAAAAAATTCATTATATCAAATATTTGTTATATCAAGAGTTAACTGTAGATATTTGAGTTTTATCTTATAAAATTTATTAAATAAAATTTATTTAAAAATTTATAATTAATTAAAATTTTTAAAGTTTAATATAAATAAATTTTATTTTCTTATAACTTATTACAGCTTCTATACTAAATGTTTGATTTAACTCTATTTGAAAAAAGATTGATTATATTAGCATTGTAAATATTTTTTTTATTATATGATAATAAAAGTATATATAAATGTAATTTTTCTTTTAAAAGTATTGTAAATAAAACATTATTTGATTTATCAGAAAAATTCTACCTTTAAAATCAATTTCTTTATTTAAATCTCTATATCTATCTTTTAGTAAATTTTAATTAATCTTCTCTAATATTTAACATTTGTATAAATTCTATTTATTTTTGTTATAAAATTAAATCTATTAAAGAAGTCTAATTATAACTACTTGAGATATTTAAATTTATAATATTTTATCAAATTCAGAAAATTAGATAGAACAATAATAAAATTTATATAAATTTTATAAATTGAAAAAATAACTAACTATTTTCATGTTTATGTTATATTATTGTAATAATAGTTCTATTTAATATTTTTACCACTATATTTTTTTATTAAAATATAATGCAATAACATCTTATTTATATAAGCATTAGCTAACATATATTATATATATTATTTTCATATTAACACTAATAAAGATACAAATTTTTTTAATTTATTAAAATAAATTAGAAGTATTATAAAAAATAAGTATAAATTATATTTTTTGTTAAAATATTTTAATTTTCAAAAAGTAAAAGTTGAAAAGAAAAAAATTAATGGATTTTTTGTTAAAAAAAAATTAATTATAAGATTATTAACTTAAATTAATTTAAAACTTATATATTATTTTCTCTATTAAATTAAAAATATAAAATATATATAATATTTTAGATTTATTAAAAATTATTGCAAATGATTTATTACTATACAAATTTATACATAAAAATTAATTAAATTAAATATTTTATATATAGTTAAAAAGAGAGTCAAAAATTATGTTATTTAATAAAAGAAAGAAGAGGTCTATTATAAGATGATATGATATAAAATCAATTTTTTACTTTTGAAAAAGTCTTATAACAAAATGGTGTGATATAATAAAATTTCTATTTTTAAGTTAGTATAGTGATACAATTATGTACATTATAAAATTTATATAAATTTATGTATTCTATTAATAAGAAAAATAAGAAAGGGATTTTTTTTTAATTACACAGTTGTTCTTTTTTACTTTTTGTTAATTTTATAATAAAACAAATATATTTTAGGTAACTAAAGTATTTTAAAAATTATATTATCTAAAATTCAAGAAATCTTTATGAAGAGTTTGTAAATACTTTTGTATTCTATAAAATGATAAATACCAAAAATGAAAAACTAAACAAAAAAAAACTTTAGGAATAAGTTCAAAATAATTAACGAGAAATACAATGAAAGATAAAGACTTTATATAAAAACATATTTTTAAATTATTATAAACACTTATTTCTTCTCCCTTAAATTTTTTACTATAATAAAAACTCACAAAAAAATCCTCTAAAGCCACTTTTAGAACTTTAAGAGTCTTCAAAATCTCTAAAATCTCAAAAACCTTCAGAATCTCTAGAACTAGAACCTTCAAAACTTCTTTTTATGCTCACTTTTCTGCAAAATATAATAGTAGAAAAACAGTTACATAAAAGCTTTTTAAAAAATAAAACTGATTTATATAAATACAACAACTTACTAAGAGCTATTACATTATTAAAAATTTGTTCACAATTTTTCTTAAAAATTAAAAGCTTGAGAAATAATTGTGTTAGAAGAAAAGAAGCTCAAGAAGCTAAAGAATAATGTAAAAGCTCAACAATAAGCTCAAAATAAAAAATGAGAAATATTGAAAAAGAA
>CAJVPQ010003853.1:0-10354 GCA_910591825.1 Funneliformis caledonium | reverse complement strand
AGCGCTTCGTGGCCTCTAACGAGAACGTCCTTCTCTTTTTTGTTTATTTATCTATTTAGTGGCTTGCTTAGATTTATCTAACCCTATTTTAAAATATTTTAATTATTAGGTAACTAACGGAAGTTTTAGTATCTGGAGAATTTTTTTTTATTATTTCAACAGGTCTTTCATTTAATTATTTTTTTTTTAAAAATAAAAATTCTGTAATGCATATGGTATTAATAAACTTGGAACTGCGATTACCATTTAATTATTATTTTACTAATGAACGCAAACAATATCTATCTATCTACCAGCCGCTTAACTCACTCTAATACCAGGTAATACTGAGTATGGGAATCGGTTATGTTCTTTCTTGAGCAGTCGAAGTTATTTGTTTGTCGTTTTACGTTTGTAGAAGAATATCCCATCACGCCATATACGTCACTATACTTTCAAAGTTGGTGATAGGAAAGGTTGAATAAATAGTCAATACGTTAGAGGAAAATGTGTTCTCTAATAGCAAGGACGAGAATGCTCTAACTCTACTACTGAATGTTTAATGACGCTTCGGCTTAGTTTGAGGAATTTGCACATGACTATAATTTTTATTTCTGTTTATCCTTCTTCAATAGAGCTAATGATGGAAAGGCCAAAACATGAGCTAGCTTAAATCCAATGAAGGAAAGGTCAACCTTAAGGATATGCACTTGATAACTTGCGTTAGGGAACGTTGAAATGAAAATGACCATAGTGACTAGAACTCCGAATTAGTTCGGGTCGACCTGTTACCTGACATGACCCGACCTGAAAAATCCAGGTTGAGTTGGTAGATTGTTTAGCGGCTTTATATCTTTGGTAGTATGGCTTGTGCTGTATGGTTAACGATCAGGGTTATAATACTTTGGGACATATTTTAACCGTAATGTTTATTATGGCCTTTAATTAATTATTATTATTAAGAGGGAAAAAAAATTTTTTGATCAAAGATTTAGATTAAAAAACTTTTTCTTATTTTTTTTTTTTAATGAATTATATATAGCATTTCTCTCGCGAATATTATCATATTTGTAGATATAATTTAAGGGAGGCAGCTTGGCGCAATAATTGCTATCGTTAAAAATATCAACGTTTCGATTATACTAGATTAATTTATTCATTCATACTAATAATGGTGGTGTATGTCATTGAGCGTCAGTAATTATTGTATTGTACTGGATCTTTTGTATGAAATTAAATATCCTAACCTCCCATAGATTTAAATAAATTACACGTACGCATAATCAATAATTGTTTAGCAATCTTAATAAATACATTGATACAAAATTAAATGTTGTATGTATGAATCACCTGATTCAGGGTAGATTTACTTTTTTATTGAATAAATTAGTGTCGATCATAGATAGCCACGATTATTATAGCGATTCAAAAAAATTCTCTATTTTTGTTAGAAATGAGTAGTATAAAATTTTGTCCTTTTGACGGATACAGATTTCTAGGTGAAGAAGATAAATGTGTCACTTGTGGATTTGACAGGTATTTAGCAAAAAAAAAAAATTAAATTAAAATTACTCTAAGCTTTTTTTAACGATTTTTAAGGTAGATTTCTCGCTGTTAATAAAAATTGGGTAAATTACTTATAAAAATATATATATATATACTGTATATAATTTTATTATAAAATTAATTTCTTTATAAAAAATTTTTTAGGATTCTTTGACGAATTCACCAACAAAAAAAGCTCAATGGCGTAAATTACTATGGATAAAACAAGATTATCCTGATAATTACGTAGATAGTTCATTTCTCGAAGAACTACAAAAGAATGGTAATGAAATTTTTTACTTCCTAATAAATTATCCCATAAACATTTTAAATAATGATAATTTTTTTTTCCTAGTTAATGTTAGAGCATACGATTATTGGACTGTGTTAAAAGAATCGTGTGTAATCTCACAACATATAAGTAGTATAGTAATTTTTATTGCAGTATTCATATATCTTTATCTTGATATGCTATCGGCACAAAATTTAATTATAAGTGGTACCGTATTTACTATCATTGGATATATTTTTTGGGATAAAAGTATTTCGAAAACAGATCCATCTTATGAATACAAAAGTAAATTAATTAGTTTTATAATTACGTTTTTTTTAATATGTATATATTTTAAAGATTTTTTTTTTATTAAAATAAGGATGGAAAACTGCAAAAGGAGCTGTACTTTTCTTTGCAACACTATTATGCATATCTCCAATTTTAAAAACTTTAACAAAAGACACAAGTAGTGATACAATATGGGCTGTAACCGTTATTTTATTCCTTGCAAATATGTTGTTTCATGATTATGGTTCAGAGAATAGAACAAATATCAAGTAAAAATTTTATTTAATTTCATTATTATTATATTCCAAGGTATTAAGTTTTATGCTTTAATTCTAGGTTTCCCGGATCTTTATCAACGAATGCTGCCATATTTGCTTCGGTTTTGCTAGCTTCAAGATTACCTTCAAATTCTCATGTCTTTGGATTAATGTCATTTGCTATTGAATGGTTTGCTTTGTTTCCAATATTTCGAAGATATACCAAAGTAATTAAACATTCGAAAACTTTTTATTTATTGTCTTAAACTTTTCTAAATTTACTGAAAGTTTTACATCCATTTAAATAGAGTCTTTCAGCTAAATTCAATATAGCATTAACTTGTTTATTATTCTTATTAGCTACTTTATTATTTTTAAATATTTCAAAAGCTATTGTAACCCTTTTTATTTTAGGTATTGTTTTTATTACTTTTGTTTGTCCTTTTTGGTTAATTTGGATACAAAAATATAAAAAGTAAGTATTAATTATTAAGAAATTTAATTATTTTTTTTTTTTAAAATTGGTTTTTCTTTATTGTTAGTGAAATCCATGGACCATGGGATGAAGCTAGACCTAAAATTACAACATATTATTAATTATATAATAAATTATTCATTCATTAAAAATATAATATATATATTCAAGTATTTTATTTTATTTATATTCTTAATTTTATATATACTTATAATAATATTATTAATATACTATTATATAAAAAAAAATGATTTATAATTTTAAATAACTAATATAATTAAACTTTTTTTATAATTATTCATTACTTTTGATTTTATACTTAGTAATTTTTCAAATAATGTATTTATAAAAGATTTTATTATATAGGTATTTTTTATTAATTTTATAACTATAATTATAAAAAGTTTCTATATGATTAAAAACAAAATGATTGTAAATAGTAAATATATTTAGTTTATTATAATTATTTTTTATTATCAGAAATAAGAATAATATATTAATTTTAATAAATTAAATTTATTTAAACCTTTATTATAATTATTTAATTTTAATATTTTATAATCAGATATATATAATTCAATTTGAATATAATAAAATATATTTAAATAAAAACATTACACATTTACAATAATTATATTTTTATATTATTCATAATTATTTTATATTAGAAAATTTATTTAATTATTTTTAATATTGTAAATATTATAAATAATTACAAATTATTTAAAACTATAAAAATTAAATATTAAAATAGTTTATTAATGATAATTAAAATAAAAGATAATAAATGTTTAATAGCAAATTTTAAAATAAAAAAATGTTTAAATTATGTAATAAAAAAAATTAAAAAAAATATAAATTAGAAAAAAAGGAAAAAGAAAATAATTTGCATTTATAATATAATTTGTATAACTTTTGAATTTGTTTATAAATGAATTTAAATTTAAATATAAAGTATTATACTAAATAATAAATAGATGTTGTTGTTTGTTTTGAAATATATTTTTTATAGCAATAATAATTATATAAACAAAAATTTTCACATTGTATTTAATAATTAATTTAAAATATAGTTAACTTTTTATATAATGAATTTTAATATAATAAATTTCACAATATAATAAATCTTTGATATAATACAAATTTTATTATTAAAAAATCTTATTATAATAAATTTTACTAGTTAAATGCTATATAATATTATACATAAAAAATTTTATAAACAGATATATATAAAATAATCTTTTTTATAATGAATTTATTTATAATAAATCTTTTAATATAATGAAAATTTTGAAAAATAAATTTTATTGTAAAAAAAAAGCTGATCCTAAAAAAGAAATAAAAAGAATATTCATAAACATTTTTGAAAAAGTCGTCTGTCTAACTTACATAAGAAATTTACTAATATTGATCCTAAGAATTCAAAATCTAAAAATCCAGTTTTATAAAATAAATAAAAGAACATTAGTAAATATTTTTAAAGAAGCTGTCTAACTTATTTAAGAAAAAATTTACTTATTGGTAATAGTTTTAAGAATTCAGAATCCAAAAAAAATTAATTTTATAAAAGAAATAAAAAAATATTAGTAAACATTTTTAAAGAGCTATCCAACCTATCTAAAAAAAATATGTTTACCAGTATTAATTTTAAGAATCTAGAATACAATAAATCAGATTTAAGCTAATCTTAAATCAAATAAAAAAAATAAAAATAAAATAAAAATAAAAAATAAAAAGAAGAATAATTAATTTTAAAAATAAAAAAATAAAATAATGAATTTAAAAAAATAATTAAAATAAAAAAATTAAAAAAAAAAATAAATAAACTTTTATATATTTAGAACTTTGTTAATATATCTTATAAATTGTGATATGTTCATTAATTTCTTAATGTATTTAAATTCAATAACTTTAATATTTATTTTCTTCCTATAAACTTTCTTTTTTTTAGATTATCTATAATTTTTGATAGTTTTCTATATAATAAAAATGACTATAATCAAATTATAATTATATATATTATAATTTACTTATACTTAATAGAATAAATATTAAACTAAGTATTAAATTATGTATACTAAATGAATCTATTTACTATAATCAAAATAAAAATCTTACTAATTAGTCAATTATATAATACTTGTCTAACTTTAATTAAAAAATTTAATTAATAAAACAAATAAAAAATCCTCTTTAAAAAATAAAAATTATTTTTTTTAACTTACTGTCATAATTATTCAGATCACTCTAATTGGTCTAATTAATGATATTATTATTAAAATAAATTATTTATTATATATACTGAATAATTCATTATAGTTAAAGATAGTATTATAATTAGTTATAACTATATAATATTTATTTGTCACCAGTTGTAATTAGAAATAACTTAATTTTTATTAATATCACAATTAGTTACAATCTTATAATACTTATTTATTATTAATTGCAATTAGTTGCAATATTATCTTTAATTATAATAATAACAAATTTTTTTATAATAAAGATTTGATTAATCTAAATGGATAATTTATTATAATAAAATTTAATTGTATATACAATAAGTAATATTTAAATTTTATTTAAGTAATAAATTCATTTTTTAATAAAAATATCCTAATGTAAATTAGTAGTTTTATTATAAATAAAATATTTATTTGATAATTTTGTATTATCTTTAATAAACAAAAAAGATTTATGTAAATAGATTTTTTTATAAAGAATAATAATTAGAAAAAGATAATCTAAAAAATAAAAAAAAAACATTAAAGATATTAAATAAAATAAGAAAATAGGAAAATTAAAATAAAAATTCAGTTTATATATGAGATTAGAATTAAAAAAAAAATAAAAATAAAAAGGTAAATAAAATTAAAAGGAGTAATAGTATATATAGATAAAATCATATTATAAAGAAAGATTTGAAATTATTATTAACATTTAATTTCTATTAATATCAATATTAAAATTGTTTATTATATTTATAAGATTTGAATTATATTATTTATCATTAATATATTTTAAATCTGAATTTAATATTTAAAAATCTTTTTATTATAATATGATGTGAATAAATAAATTTGAATAACTTAAATTTTAAATTTATTTATAAAATGAAAATATAAAAAAAAAGATTATTTTTCTAATATATTGATAATTTTGATTTTATTTTAAAAAATAAAATAAATACTTAAATAGATTATTATGAGAATTTAATTGAAAAATCTAATGAAAAATAAAACTAAATGAGTTTTATTTAAACTTAAAATATTTATTTGCAAAAAGAAATTAATTTAATATAATTTAATTTTAATATATAATTTTTAATATTATAGGTAGTATTACATCTAAAAAAAATTTGAAAATTTATTTTTTTTTATTTTTTAAATGTGATAGTTTTGCATAATCATTATTAATATTTAAGAATTTACAAATAAATTAAAATAAAATATAATATTTATAAACTAGCCTAAACTACTTTATCAATATTAACCTTACATTTTATTAAACTAAATTATTTATTAGAAAAAAAAGAAAAGTAAACTAAATTAAACTAAATTAATATACAGATATGAAACATCTAAAAGGAAAGGCGTGATTACTGCTGAATTAAAATTGATCAATATGTACTATAAGCAAAAGTTGCTAAGAAAAAGGGAAGGTTAATAAATAGTATTTATAATATATAAGAGAAGCAAAAGAAAACCTATAAAACAATATAAAATCATCCTTGATATTATTTAAAATTTTCTATAATTATAAATATTTACATCTTTTTAATCAAATATTATAAATTAATATAAAGATATTATTAAAAAAGAGAAAAATAAACCTAATAATAATTGTCTATTAGAAATAATATTATTAATAAATAATGAAAAAAATAAAAAAATAATTTCTTTTATAAAGTCTATAAATCATAAACTATTATAAATATAAATAGATAATCAATTATTAATAATCAATATTTATTAATAGTATATCATTATTAAATTTTTAAGATCTTTTCATTATGATATAAAGGTTTATTTATGTTATTAAATAATATTATGTAAAGTAGAGAAATTTTTGGATAAGCAAAATATGAAATTATAATAGAAATAAATGTTTATATATATATATTAAATATTAAATATTCATAATTTCTAAAGTTAAAAGAAATTATAAATCTAATTTAATTTTAAGTTATTTCTTTTATAGATATTAAAGAATATCACTATTAAATTTTTAGAGTTATTTAACACATAGAAAATGTAGATCAGTAATATAATGAATAAGATAAGGATAAGTTATAGTAGAGTTAAGAGAATTTCAATCTAAAATATTTATTGTTTATATTTAATATAATAAAAAGAAATAATAATTAGTATTAAGTTATAATATAGTAAGTATTTTAGTTTAAATAATCAGAATTGATATAAAAAAGGATTACTAGTTGGTTATTTAACTAACAAATTTACTTTATTATTGAATAAATTATTATTATAAGCTTTAACTTTAAAGAATATAATATATAAATTTCTATTTACTATTAAATGTAAAATAATCATCTAAATAAAATTTTAAAAGTAATATTTAAGAAAAAAGATTCTACATATAATTTAGCAACTTTATGATATGTATAAAGATAGTATTGCAACTAGTTACAACCAAGTGATGCTTATTTATTACTAGTTATAACTAGTTGTAACTTAATTTTTATTAATATTATAACTAGTTACAATCTTATAATGCTTATTTATTATTAATTGCAACTAATTGTAACATCATCTTTAGATATACAATATCAATGAAGTAATTGACTAATAACAATAAAATCACGTGAATGATACAGTACAATAATCTCTTAATCCAAAATTCTGAAAATATTGAGAATTCTGCAAATTCTAAAAATATGGAGAATCTATATAATTTTACAGATCTTCTAAATACTGATGATAATCCTAATTTTACAAATTAAATGAAATCTAGAAATATTTAATGTTATACTTATTTTTAATATTCTATTTTTATTATTTTTTTATTATATTTTACATTTTTATTATTTTACGTATTTTTATTATTTTTAGTATACTTACTTACAGTTTGTGACATAAATATCTAGAATTTTATCAGTAGTATAAAAAAAATCCATATACCACCAATTTATATCTGACTAAAACAAAAATCAAAATAGCAATTTTTTAGCTATTTATAGATATAAAAATAATGCCACAAAAATTTTGTGTGATTATTTATCAACAAAAAACTTAACCCATAGCGCCCATTTTAGTTTTTAAAATAAGACGTTTAACTGTAAAGGAATTATGAGTTAAAAACATACGAAAACCCTCTGAAATAATTAAAATAACTGGTTATCCAAGCTCTACTGTATATGATATTATCAACTGGTTAAAAAAAAACTGGTGATGTTGAGCACTTACTTTATCCTAGTCATCTTCTTTTCTTACTCCTAACAAACATCGATATCTTAGTCGTCTCATCTAAGTTAATAATGTAATATCTTCATCTTTAATGACAATGAAACTGAATAATATTTATTCAGACCTTAATATATCAACCCAGACTGTCCAATGCATCCTTAAAAATAAACTTAATTATGTAATTTGTAGGTCACGAGCTGTTCTTCTTCTTAAATAAAATCATATCGAAGCACATCTTCAGTAGGCTTTAAGGCATAACCAAGATGATCGGTCTTATACAATTTTTTCAGATGAAAGCACTTTTCAACATTTAGTAATATTCTATTAGTATGTTACAAAGCTGGTAGTACACGTCCATCACATCCTATAATAAAACATTTATACAAAGTACATGTTTGGAGTGTATTTTCTCGTCAAGGATTGATTGGGATTGAATTATTTACAGAAAATATGAATTCTGAAAAATATTGTGAAATTCTTCAATCCTAGCTTATTCCTAATGCTCACAGTACTAGCTACGGATGGCGCTTCTAATAAGATAATGCACTAACCCATACAGCAGGATGCACTCAACAATTTTTCACGGTGAATAATGTTTTAGTAATCAATTAGCTTGCAAACTCCCCCAATTTGAATCCAATTGAGAATTTATAGGCCATTCTTAAACAAAAAGTGGAGGAAAGGATTAATAATTGGATTAGGAAAAAAAGTGCTTAATGCAGTTGCTTTTTAGGGTATAATTCAGCAGGAATGGAACAGTATTAATCAAAATATTTTTTTTAATTTGGCGGATAATATGTCAGGTCAGATTAATAAAATTATAGAAAAAAAAGAGCTTACAATTAATTATTAATTTTTTTTTTGTTAATCTGTATATTATAATCTATAAATAGCATAAATATGAAACTAATAAAATAAGATTTACAATATTTTTATTTGTCACAATAAATTCTGGATATTTATATTACAGACTGTACTTATATTTTATTTACCAAATTAATTAGTTTATAGCATATTAAATAGTTAGCTATGATAAAAGAAATTTTGTATAAATAAATAAACTTTTTACTTATGTTGAAAGATTAACTCTTTTGCAAGTTGAAGTAACTCTTTTATAAATATAAGTTTTAGTATCAATAAAGGAATCATTCAAAACTTATATCTTTCTGCCTTTTCATATTTTCATATAGTCTGATGTGATTCCTATATATTATTTGTAATTGAGTTTATCATCTGAATTCTTTAATTAAATCATTTATAACTTCTTCTTTCAAGTCTTCATACTTGATAGATTCATTTAAATTTAAATGCATAAATTAGATAAAGTTAAGAGTTAGGCATAGGGATGTTAAGGTCTGTGACCAGACCGGTCTGACTTTGGTTTGATCATAAAATCAGTTTTGGTTCGATTTGAGGATTAAATCGAACTGAAACTGAACTGAGTCGAACTGGTATTTAGACCAATTTGGACGATCAATCTATATAAATGCCATGTCACATAAATTGTAAGACGCATTGATCATTTTAACTAGAATAATTTTCATTTTGCATTATTGTTTGTATTGTACAATGTCTGGAGGCATGATTTCAAATGAAAATGATGACAATTTCTCAGATGTTTCTTCAACTTCTTTAGTAACTGAAGAAGATTCCAATATAACAACTCGCAAGTCAGATGTATGGAAATTTTTTTTTAAAGTCCAAGATGAAGAAACTGGACTAACAACAAGTTATAAATACATATTATATGCTAAAATTTATTCGCCTGGCAATCCAACAACCACCCTTTGAAAACATTTAACTAATAAATATTCATTTCATTATAAAAAAACTGAAAATCATCAAATTACTTTGAATAAAACGCGCTTCAAACCCTATTCTTTATCACAATCTAACTCCATTACAAATTAATTAATTAATTTTATTGCAACTGATTTACAACCTTTTTCTATTGTTGAAAATATTGAATTCAAATTATTTGTTAATAAGTTGAATCCTCAATTTATTTTACCATATAGACAAACTTTAAAAGCAAAATTTGTAAAAAATTATGATACAAAAAGAAATGATTTAATAGGCGAAATTTCACAAATTAATTCAAAAATATCTC
>CAJVPQ010003852.1:0-10355 GCA_910591825.1 Funneliformis caledonium | reverse complement strand
CAATATTACTGAAGATGGTGGTAATGAAAATTATGAACATGTTAATAGTGATAACAGTTCTGATGATGATGTCAATAGCTCTAATAATAGTTCCGATATTGAGGAGGATCGAAAAGTATATTCCTACAATAATCGCAACGATGTAGATGTAATATAATAACATTTAGGCAATTTTATTTTTTATTTTTTATTTATTATTTTGTTAAAGATATAATTAAAAAAAAAAAAAAAAAAAAAAAAAAAATAGAATTATGAATTGTCTCGTTACGTTCTTATCAGTCTCTTCATTGTGTTTTACGAAAATATTAACTAATTAAATTTAATCTATTAAGATCATAATATAATCAATTAATATACATCAGGACAATTATGTCTAATTCTTACTACATCCAACACAACTAATGTTTGTGACTAATGCTCAAATTTTATAAACTTTTTAAAAACGTGGTAATGCTTCGTATTCATTTTTACATTTAAATGAAAGGATATTAAGTATATAATAAATTGTGAGGGTTTGCTGCTAAATATTGAAAAAAAAACAAATAGAGTTGTATTAAAAAAAAAAATTATTATTTTTTTTCTTCTTATGTCCGGTGTTTCATTAACCTCTATTGGGGTAGATCTTAATGATTTTTTATATCATGTTACAATTTCATAATTCAGCCACAGCAAAGTTTGGTTGATCTTATATGGGGCAGACTGCAACAAAACCAGACAAAGTGAAATGAGAGGCTGATTATGATGTGGCTGTAAAATTGACCAGTGTGACTGAAAAGTAATAATGTGCTCATCATAACTTATGAGCTTGTTAATTTTAATGCTCACTTTATCATACCAGAATGTGGTGAATATAAATCATAATGTGATGAATATAGGACTATCCCTATATAAAAATATTAATATGAAACTAATTTACATTAAATCTACCATGGAACCAAAGAATTACAGCACCATTAGAAGCATTCTAAATAAAGCTCAAGGAGAAAAGATTGCTCCCTATGTTTTTAAAATCAATGATACTCAACCCCTCCAGGAATATCTAGATCAAGAAAAAATCACTTATGAAATTTACCAAGAAGAACGAAAAATAATAAACCATAAACGAACATTGACACCAACACATGACGAACCAAGAAAGAAACGAAAGCTGGAAACATAAAGCAAATATCTGTTTCTTTATAATTGCATGGTTTTTTATAGGTTGTTCGGTAAAAATGATAATAAATTTGCTCCAAGTACTAAAATCTGACACAATTTATGAGTAGTAACCTTTTATCGTGTTAGAAACAATGATAAGTATGGAAAGTAATAAAAGCGGATCACGAAAATAAGTCATTAGAAGGGCAGCCAGGACCAAACTTTAGGAGACGATAACTTGTTTGATCAGCAAATCAAAATAAGCAATCGTAATTATGTTTAAGCGAATAGTTTTGTGTTACGTAGAATAATCGGCTACAAATGTTGTTTTTTTATAACAATTCAGTTTTTTTAATTTTTTTTTTATTCGCAATTCAGTCTTATTTGTTGCAAACGTTACAGAATTACGTGTATTCGACAAATCTGTTTATTTATCGATTATAAATATTAATATTTTAGCAAATATTTATTGTAATTATTTATTATTATATAGATAAAGAAAAATAGCGCTATAAATGTCGGATGAAATTGTTTTATATATTCGCCAACGATTCGGAAAATAACCGATATAATAATTAATATGTACACGATATTTGTTAACGATGATCCAGTGTCTTGAATATGCACGTCATTTGGTATGGGTAATGATTTAATGTTTATACTTAGACTTATACTTAATATTATAACTTAAGTTATAGGAAGAATGGCCGCTTTTGGCAGCAGGAGACTAACCAAAATTATACCCAAATTTGCCGATTACGTCACGATTTTGATAAATCAAATCGACGCAAAATAATGAATTCGCAATTTTTCAAAAATGTTTCTTTCCATTATTGTCGTTGGTCATTTGCTCCATTATAAAACATACATTCAACTCTGCAATATAAATAAAAAGCTTGAAATAGCAATTCAAGCAGTCGAATTAAACAAAATCAAAATCAAATCTAAATCCAGCAAGCTGCCCAGCGAACGAAAATACGCAGAAGACGTTGAAAATCTATGGAAAGATTTTAAAAAATTCTTTGATACGAAATCTGAGCTGGAACCGGACTTTTCATTTACCAAAGTGGCTACTCAAATCCGCGAGTTACGCGGGGGGAAAGGCATTGCCAACTCTACACTGAATAACTTTTACAAACGAAAAACTAATGGTTGATTCGGCGCTTCAATACGGAGAAGTATCACATGTTTGTGTAAGTAAAACGTATAAACAGGGCTGAGTTGGACGCGACTCTGCTTCTTTTATCACTATCTTTCACTAAATATACGAAAAACATCTAACCATGGACTACTCACTGGGACTCATTCGTTTTTCTGTGAAATATGGTCAAGACTTTCCAACAGTAACTGACAAGGAGATCGAAGAAGCATACAACGAATATAAAGAATTCTACGCCAAACACCATCGCGACCACCCCGGAACAGCCACGGATTGTTATGAAGAATTTCGAGGTAAGCAACACGTTTATTGAGAGAATAGAGGAGCAACGGGGAGAAAAGTTTGAATACCGTTACTGGGTTTGTGCTATTTACAAGAGAGGCAGTTGGAGTGTTATTAGTTGGGGCAGAGCTGAAACATAGCAGAGCTAGGTTATATGGAGAGATAGTTGGAATGCATTACTACATGCGTTGGGGTTGGGACATAGAGCAGAGTCGTAGCAAAGGTTAGGTTATACGTAAACTCGTTTGAAAGGCAAATAAGCAAGATATGATGCGTTTGGGTTAAGTAGAGTAGGAGCAATGGAGAGAGAATCGTTCTAATGCTGTTAAATAGGCGCAGCAACGTGGTAGGGACGAATGTTTTGAATGCTATTGTAACATGCGTTGGGAGGAGAGTAGAGTAAGCATAGAGAATGTTATCCTATCATACGAGTCAGGATGCTCATTTATAACGACGATTAAAATTGACCAAACAATTGTTGTATTTTTTAAAAATTCATCCGTACATAACATTTCAAACCATTACTAATGCTTTCCTCGTTCTCGTTTCGTCTCTTACCACTCTCTTGTTCTTTTATTTCGTAAGATAAAGAATGCCCTGCAACTGTGATTCCCCAGCCAGAACTAGCTGTCGCAGAGGCTTTTAGGGTACCATATCAGGATCCATTGAACATGGTCGAACGATTTCAGAACTACATCGATAAGAAGCACGCACATTGGCTTGGCAATAAGATAAATCGCGTACCTTACGGAACGGTTTTTCAGAGTTCTGGCTACGGAAAAACTCGCCTCATTGAACAGCTTGCAACGAAAATTCCTACGTTATACGTGTGCTTACGCCCAAAGGAAAGTACAGGATACCCGCCTGTTACGCCTATCGCACCAGAGATATTCGTTCGTCTGAACGACGTCCCAGATGGACAAGAATAGCGCTTTATGTTCATTATTTGGCATGCTATCAAAAAGTTGCATGAATATTCCCTTACCAAATCAGCTACGGACCTCTGGGAACAACAACTGAGTAACAAATGGTGCCTTAAGTTCTGGTCAGAGGTCTCAACAGCCAGTGAAAAGTGGCTTACAATTGAAGAAAATGATGCGAACCTCTCCAAGGGGAAATTCCCGTTCTATGATGCAGACAATCCCAATAACCGAGTCAAGATTATCTTATGTATTGATGAAGCTCGATATCTTACTCGTCATGTGCCAGACAGAAACGGAACTCCATTCCGAATACTTAGAAGAGCTATGAAACATATCGCATGGAATGGCTTCTTTGCCATCTTTTTGGATACGCTCAGTAAAATCTCGAACTTTGCACCACCCTTGTCAGAGGACCCGTCTTCGAGAGATGACGAGGCACAATTACTATTTTTTCATCCTTTTGTTAGACTTACAACAATGGATATCTTTGAAAAAATGACGGGAGGTCCAGCAGAGAAGACCAGATTGTTCAGTTGGCAAAGCTAGGAAGACCATTAATATACAGCTATCTAAAAGTCAAAGGGAAAAGTTCTTCGACTCAAACAGCTCTCAAAGGACTTGTCACACTATTGCAGAATAAACTCTTTGGCGGAGCAAGATCTTTCGATGATAGCCACAAAAAGGAACTATCCAGTATCGCCATTTTATCAGTACTTGTTTGCCTGGACATTTCACCACAATCGAAGATTGCTTCTGAACTCGTGGGATCCTATATGGCAACATGTGTTGCAGTATCAAAGGACAGGGAGCGCTTGTTAGTTCGTTATCCCTCGGAACCTTTGCTAGCAGAAGCAGCGCTCACTACTATTTCTGATGAGAAAACATTGATTAGCATTCTGCAAAATTTTAACGAGATGCTGAGAAAAGGTTTCGTGGATGCAGGCGCTCGTGGAGAAGTGGTAGCACGAATCATCCTGATTCTCGCGGTAAGGTCTATACAGGAAAACGAAGATTGGAAATCATCCGGCATCACGGTCAAACAATTAATGGAACTACTGGATCCGGCAGCTATCGATGAGCTACAATCCTTTGTGGATGCAACTGTGACTTTTACACACTTTATTCCCATAGTATATGTTCCTGAAAAACGTTCCTTAAAGGAATATTATCGACGACGATGTGCTGTGATTCTCAAGCGAAATAACCCCGGTGCGGACATTATGATCCCTGTAAAATTATCAGAAGACAGATATTCCTATATCCTCATTCAAATGAAGAATTATGCATCAAACAATCGGAGTGCAGACCAGAGCTATCCGGAATCTGGTACATACAAACTAAAGTCGCGTTTTGTCTTTCGAAAATCAGATCTCAAACATCATGAAGAGAAATACATCACTTTGTATTGGCAACTCGGCTTTCAAGGACAACTCAGAGAGGTTCCACCAATTCGCAAGTCTAAGCGTCAAAAAATTGAAGAACAACAACACCCTTTTGCACATTTTGGATTAGACTTCTTCACATTTCTTGGTCCCATTGTCAAAAAAGAGTTAGCTGATCTTTTGGATGCTTTTATCTCACCCTTTGATGAAGTGTGGAAATTTCACGATGAGGAAACAGGCGATTATTGGTCTGAGAAACAGATTATGGCTCACGATCCCCTCGTTTACGATTCTCGTATTTCATCACCAATGTGATGGCGGGCGATGTGCTCATTTTTGATTTTTTACAGTAGCGAGGGTTGCATTGAGCCCGTGTATCTGCTGAAGTGGTATAATATGAGTGACATAGTGCACGATCTTAGTTTAAGAATAACGCTTTATTTTATTCAACGTTCGGATCACTAAATTTAGAAAGGAGAATGTGAATGTTAATCTGGGCTGTGCTAGCTTCGCCAAGATACCAAAAAACATGTAATAATGAAACACTACATAACTTATATTCCATTAAATCAGTTACTATTCAGGATTTATGCTGTTCTAAATATACTGTATAGGTTTTTCAAAAAACGATTTCTCAAGAATGGCGAAATAAATTTTGCAATATTTTTTTTTATTCATTCTTCGAAACGTTGTGGAACAATTGAGAAACTCAGTTGATTGATTGTTGAAATCCAAATCTGGCGACAATGAATTCATCGTTAAAATTTATATATAGGAATACCCGTATATGGAAAATTATAATTATAATGTTCAACTGAATATGAAAAAGCAGTGTATTTTTTGAAGACAGGTTGCGATTGTGGTTGCTCAGAAATGATTCTGAGAGAAGGATTTGCTGAATTACGTGAAGCATTTCAAGCTCTCTCTAGATCAGAGCAAGATATATTTTTAATGGCCCAGTTGAAAGCAATGAATGGTGAAGAAATAACTGCTAGTCGACGTCTTAAAAAGAAAACGCGTACTAATAAGCGAACATTTTACTACTGAGATCGTAATATACCGCTTTGTCAGAAAATGTATCTCAATATGTCAGAAATTGGCCGCACTCACTTTGAAAACGTCAGAAATCACCTAGCGACATATGGTATAATACTGCGTGTTCATGGTAATATCAAACGAGTGTCATGATGGAAAACCAAAATAACCATTGATATAACTGTTGCTATCGCTGTGAAGAATTTTCTTGAAAACTATGTGGAAATTCATGGATTACCAAATCCAGGTAGAAATGTCAATCGCATTACTCAATCGCTTACACTTTTACCAACTGAAACGAGTTACAAGTTGGTCTATCATAATTTCATTGCAGGTCTTGAAAACGATAGCATGTTGAAATTGTTAAAATATGATGCATTTCGCAAGTTATGACATCAATTAACGTCTTATATTCAAATAATGAGTCCAAGAATGGATTTATGTGATACATGCCAGCATTTTTAGAATGGCTTACAATACAATGCTTGCAAGAAAGAAGCAGCAAAAGATGTATTGAAAAAATTCAAAGAATATCTAGTTAAAGCTAAGTTAGAGAGAAATTATTACAACAAAAATACGAAATCAGAAGAATAAAGAAAATTAGTAGATGAGCAATTTATAATAAGAGGTAAAGCTAATTATTGTAATGTTAACGCTACTGCTCATTACAATTACGATTGAGTGCAAAACATTCATGTATCCCATTCCAATCAACAGGTAAGTAAGATTTATTATCTTAGTCTGCGTAAAGTACATTTATTCAGTATTCAAGATGAAGTAATACGAGAACAAATTAATTACGTTTTTGATAAAGATAAAATTATCAGCAAAGGCCCTAATGGCACGCTAAGTATGGTATTTAATGGAATTAAGAGATTGAATAAAGGTGAAAAACATTGAAAAATTACTTGTGATAATGCGGGAGGACAGAATAAAAATAACGCTACCATTTGATTTTACCTATTTTAGTAATTTGCAGTTATTATGAAAGTATCGAATTAAATTTCATGATACCTAGACATATTAAATTTAAATGTGATGACAGTTTTGAATTAATTAAAAACTATATCACAAAATGACAGTAGATTGCACAGATCATATTGTTGAGGTTGTGATTAAACAAAACTCAGTGTTATGATAACAGAAAGGGTTTTCAATACTTAGATCTTAATTCTGTGTTGGGAATTTTCTTTAAAAAATTGAGTGGTTTACAAAAATATCAGCATTTTCTATTTGAAGCAGCTAATTCTGGAATTGTTAAAGCTCAAATGGTTACTAATGGTACTTTAATTTGTTAAAAACTAGAAAAGCAAGTATTTCTAAAATTATCAAAGAAATCAAATCCTTTTCAATCCTAATACTGACCCTTTTCCTTTGGATTACAAGAGGCAAGAATACTTTTATCATCATATTCACCCATTTATTAGAAATGAATTTAAAGATATTACTTGTCTCAAGCCAATACCAATGTAATTAAATAATTTTTAATTAAATAAAAAAATTCACAAAATTAATTCTTATTTCTCTTAATTCTAACTAATTTAATAACCAGAATAACTAAAAAAAATAACAGTACTTCACAGCCAGCCATTCAATAAACCTTTTTTCTCTTATTTTTGTCAAGTTGGCTTTCTAATTGAGCTTGAGAAACTTTATTCCATTTTTGATAATAAGCCTCTGGATCTCTTATTTTTTTAGCCATTCTTTCATCTTCTATAGTACCTTGAAATTGATTGTTTTTATAGGTCTGTAGTGTCTTCAAAACTTTTTCATAGAATACCTAGAAAGAAGTAATATTAAAAATTCAGAAGTTTTACTATAACTTGAAGGAAATTCTCCTTCTTTTCTCAAAATTTTTGTGGCTTCTTCTTTAAGTTCACATTTGATAGTAAACCCACTAGTTAATGATGCAGATTCCATTTTTTGTATAAGTTTTTGACAGGCTTCTCTAATTTGGTCTCAAGTTTCTTGATCTATAGTATTGATATCATTAGGCAAATGATCTTTAGTGAAGATAGTTATATTTCCTAATTCAATGTATAATCTGATAATAATTTTGCTTTTTTCTACAATGAATTGTTGTTATTGGTTACTTGGAAGAGTTTATTTATTGCTTTAATTGCTTCTGGAGGAGCCGCTTTAGGTCCTGAATTTTCTGAAGTTCATACACTTTCTTGCTCTTCTTTGTATTTAGGAATTACCCGCATATAAAAATAAGGTGAATTTTAGATGTCCAATTGTGTAATCAGCGTATTAATTCTATAACCTATTAGTTTATATACCTTGTCAATTTTGTTGATAGTTTCTCTAAGCACAGGCAAAATTTCTGCTTATTCTTCTCTAATTATATCTTTGAAGTTGTCAGCATGACGTTTAGTATATAATGATGAATAACCTTTAGAATTTTATTTTAAAACTACACTAGAACTCACCTTATTCCCTACACAAATTTGATTTTTAAGCAACCCTCTTTTAAGTGTTTCTATTTTATCACAAAGATTACAAACTAGTTTACTTCTTTTAGCACTTTTAGGGCAAATATAACTAGAAGTATTATCATCTTTTTAAGTAAAGTGTTCATCTTATTTATCTCTTGCAATTTATTTATGACAATTACAGCATTGAGAACATTTGTATCCTTTACTATCTTCATAAGCAGTGACATCCCAATTTAGAATTATTTTGCATTATGAATATCAAGTAGTTACTCTATCTCATCTACCACTACCATATTATCTTATACTTCTATACTGAAAAGGTCAATTAAAATTTTCTTTATTTTTACATTTTTATAAGGCTTGGTTAAAGAGCTTTATTTTGTTTCTTTCTCAATCTTTATTAGTATTGTTATTTAACTCTTGTTGCATGAGAGTTTTAGCACATTCTCAACAACAAAATTCAGTATATTTTTATCTTTTCCATCTTATAAATTAACAGTTAAACCTTCTTTAGTATTTTTATAATTAAAACATTCTTTTTTGGTTATGATAATTTTATTTAAACTATGATTTATAAAAAAGTTTTACAAAAAAAAAAATTTTAAATCACAGTAAGAGTAGTACATTAATATTGTATTTAAAAAATCTCATTAATAAAATTGAATAGATGATAAGTTTGCTTGGTTTAAAAATTTTCATTCAGATATTTTTGTTTTTTGTTTTGTAATAATACATTATTATTCTGTTTTCTTTTCTTAATATTTATTATTTTTTGTTCTTCTTGATAAATTTCATAAGTAATTTTTTCTTAATCTAGATATTCCTGAAAGGGTTGAATATCATTGATTTTAAAAACATAGGCAGCAATCTTTTCTCCTTGAGCTTTTTTTAGAATACTTCTAATAGTGCTATAATTCTTTAGTTCCATGGTAGATTTAATGTAAATTAGTTTTATATTAATATTTTTATATAGGGATAGTTCATATTATAATTATATTCATTACATTCTGGTATAATAAAGTAAACATTAAAATTAATAAGTTCATAAGTTATGAATGAGCATATTATTACTTTTCAAAACATCATCAATCACACTGATTAATTGTACAGTCACATCATAATCAGCTTCTCATTTCAGAATGTTCACTTTGTCTGGTTTTGTTATAGTATACCCTATATATATAATTAATTTAATAAAATTTGTGTAATAAGATATGTATATTAAATATATTGATATTAAATATTTTAATGTATTAATAAAATTAAAAGGTTTTATAAAAAAAGTTATAATTTTATATAAAAATAATATTTATTTATATTAATATATTTTATAAAATATTATAAAAAAAGAGTAATTAATTAATTATAATTAGCATATAAAAAATTAAATTAATTAGATTTAAAAATAAATAAATAAATAAAAATATCTAATAAAAACTAATAATAAGCTATAAAAAAATTTTAATTTTAGTGGTATAAAGTGATAATCATAATCTAATTTAAGTAATATAATTTGAATAATATATATAAAATTTGATTATCTTATTATAATTTAATAATTTAGATAATATAGATATAACTTGAATATTATGTTATAATGTAATAATCATTTTATAATTTAAATTACTACTTTATAATCTAATATTTATAATTTAATTATATTATAAAATTTATCTAATAATATAGATAAAATCTTTTTATATTCTTATTATTTATTGATTTTTAGTATTTTAACTATATTTTTAAATCTTTTCATTATATATTATAGTATATTACTACTAGAGCTCCGAATCAGGTTAGGTTGACCTGTTTACTTGACCCAATCTAATCTGAAAATTCAGGTCAGGTCAATAGATTTTCAGGTTGATGTCAGGTCAGGTCAACAGGTCGAACTGATCTGACCTGACCTGATAAAAATTCAGGTCAACCAATCATTCTTCTTGAATAATTTATTATCATTAAATTAGAAATAATAAAGTTGATTAAATAAATTAATAAT
>CAJVPQ010003851.1:0-10355 GCA_910591825.1 Funneliformis caledonium | reverse complement strand
TATTGTTGTAATTATTATTGCCTTATTAAGAATTGTTTAATATTTTTCTAATTTTATATTTATTGAATTAATTAGCGTACATTGATTAAAGTCTTCTTTTTTCATATAAAATATTAGATATTTTTGAATTTTACTAAAGTAATATCAAATATCAGCTATATTATTAGATAATTTAAACTAAAAAGAATTTAGTTGCTTTTTCAAAAGATTCTAAAATAATAAGAGTTTCCTTGAATATTTGTAATAAAAAAATAAGTTAGATATTTATTATTCAACCAAAAAATAAATAAAAAATAATTTCTTTAAATACTTGTATTTTTATTCAAGTTGTGTTATTTACAGAGAGCTGTCAAAGTCTCTGAACGCTTTTTAGCTCAATAAATCATTTAAATTTTTAAAATTTAATTAAATAATTTATTAAATATTTATTAAAAATGACATACAAAATAAATTTTGTACTAATTAATCAGTACTTGGTCAGGCTTCCATTTGCTTCAATAATAGTCCAAATTTATTATAGCATACTATTGACCAAATTTTCGATAGTATGTATTAAAATTTCTCTCCATGATTTCTTAATATGCCGCTTTAGTTCAGCAATGTTAGAAGATATTTTTTTTCTTTTACGAATACTTTTCTTGACATCAGCTCACAGATTTTTGATCAAGCTGATATTCAAACTTAAGCGAGCTATAAAAGAACATGTATATCATTTTCTGCATAAAAATTCTTTCATCTGCTTCATATTATGAGGTTGAGAATTATCCTTCTAAAAATTACTATCACCATTTTGAAATACATTTTTAAAGTACGATTCATGTAAACAAGGTTCAAAATATCATATGACTGCAGAAATTGCTAAATCACATAAAATTGCTAATATTAAATCGCATCTAAAAAGTGGTGTTCAAAGACTTTTGGTGATCCTCTGTAGTATTAAATTATTTATAATTTCATATTTAATTGCAAGCATCTGTAATGCTGTTTTCATTTATAAAAACTTTTGAAATATATAGAAAGTAGAATTTCATTTTGTTTCTATATCTATTTTAGAATAAAATATTTTAATTTTTCTTCTATAATATACAACTCACGTAAATCATTACATAATAAAACAGAATTTTTAATTGTTTTCATTAATTTATATATATTTAATATATCTTGATCAATTATTTTTAATCTTTTCTTGATTGTAATATTAAGAATATGTGCAGAATACTGGTAATAATTAAAAGAAAAATTATTTAAAGATTCTTCAAATTTTTCTGCTAATTTTTATTTAAAAATTAACATTGTAGATTTATTATCAATAGTAAATGCAATAGCTTTATTTGTTAAATTGAATTTGTTAAGTATATCATTAATTGAATTTGCTATATTAATTTCTGTATGACGAACCTTAAAAGGAATAATATCTAGAAGAAAATGTTGAAGAACCTAATCCTGATCAATATAATGAATCATTAAACTAAGATATGCTTTATTACATAAAGTTAATACAGTTAACGCTCTTTATAATGAACTAACAGTTTCATTAAAAAAAGTTTATTATATAAATTACTATGCTTTTTATATGTACTATTACACTTTTATAACAAACTATTATTAAAATTTAAAAAGTATGAATTTGTTATATCCAGCATTCATTATAAAGAGGTTTGTTATAATCAGCTTTGATTGTATTCACATATCAGCAGTAAAAATCACTTTTCTTAGTATTTTACGTAAATTATATATTATATTAGAGTAATGTTGATTGAATTCTTGATTAACTATTTCTTATATTTGATGATGATTAGGAATTTTATAGGAAGATTAAACATATTTAACATTTTAATAAAATTTTTATTTTCAACAACTCAAAAAACTGCTGATCTGAAATTATCTAAATAATTAACACTTGATTTCATTTTGATTTTTCTTATATGATCAAGGATCTGTACATTTAAAATTTAATATAGTTTGTTATTTATTAACTTTTAGAATTATTATATTATGCTTCTTTAAATGACGTTCTATACTAGAATTTTCTGATTTTTTTGAAAATACAAAATTACATCTTTTATACACAAGTATATCTGAATTAGTTAAAGTTTCACAATCTATATAAGTCCATAAAGAAGAAGTTTTATGTGAATTTTATAAGTTTTGTGAGTATTGTGAATCTTGTAAATTTCTTGAATCAAATATTGTAGTTGAAGTTTTATCATTTAATAAATGGTATAAATTATTAAAAGAAGTTTTATCAATATTTTCATTAATATTTAAAGTATTATTTAAAAAATCTAAACTCATAATTATATAATAAAAGTAATAATATATTATAATTAAACATATATTGTAAAATATGATTAGATGTAATATTTTATCAGCTAAATTCTATTTTAAATAAATACAGTCAGATCTGTCTATAATCTCTTTATTTATAATCATATCTTGTTTATTATTACATTTAAGATTTTAATATAATTATCATCAAATGCTAATCACTATCATCATAGAATATTAAGAATTAACATATCAGAATTTTATGTGATATGGAATTGCCTTTTTGGCTACAAAAAATTTTTTTTCTTTTTTAAAATTAATATAATTGGAAATTAGTGTAACTTTAATTTCTAAATATGAAAATTTATATAATTCCAGCCAGAATTATAAAATTATAATTTTTAAAAAATTTAATTGGTTAGGACTGAGTCCTTTATTAGTTCAAAAAATTGAACTTAAAGTCTGCGAACCTGGTCTTAGGACTAAGCAACCCTAGATATGATGTGATGTAACAAATTTTCTCCCTTTAAACTAATCCTAATTCTACTTTAATCCTAATCCTAAATATAAACCCTAACTCTAATACTAACCTTAATAATAAATATCTAGCAAATAAAATCTGGCTACCATTTTTTACGGGCGAAGTTTCAAATATAAATAATAATCACGTGATTATAAATTTGGCCAATTTTTTAAGTCACACAAAATTTATGATATGTGCAAATCACAAATTAATTCATGTTTTTTTTCTTAAAGATATGTTGCGTGACATATATAGGCTTAAAGCATAATTTCGTATCTAAATAAGTTATTACAAGAAGTTTTAAATCTTTTCCATTATTCTGGTAATTTACTATTATTATTCTATTATTTCAAATTTTAATGTAAATTCTAACTTTATTTCATTAGACTATTGGAATTGAGTTATAGATTTGTGAAAGATTATCTCTTGGGATATATATTTATTAATAAAAGATCTAATTACACAAAACAGGTTGCATATTCGTCACTTTTAAGTGAACTAAATATACTAATGGAAAATCAGCCAACAAATAGTAAATCCTATCAAAAAGCAAAGATCATGTCGAACTAACTGAAGGTTTGTTTTTGTTTTTTCTTTTTTTTAAATAAATTTCCTAATATAATACACTTGCTATATCCTATGACTGAAGTTGATTGTATTTAAGTTCTTCTGTAATTTACTTAGATGAGAAAGAAGAGTTCAATGCTCAGTGCATTTGTCATTATGTTAAGAGATCCTAATCACACCCCTTCTCACAAAACATAGGCTTTTGAGTTAGTTTTCTCGTAAAAAATACCTAGCCGATCACGTATTTCACTACACATCCTTTTATTATCATATATACTTGATTGATTTCTAATTCAAAAAAAAACTAAACTTCATATTATTAACATTTACGTTTCTAGCTTTTGATTTTTAGACGGTTTCATAGTAAAGATCAGGATATTTTAAAAATATTGCTCAGTTTGCAAAGGTTGCTAATAAACTGCAATGGAAAGAACCAGTAGTTCTTATGACAA
This sequence comes from Funneliformis caledonium, assembly GCA_910591825.1. Lineage (NCBI taxonomy): Eukaryota > Fungi > Glomeromycota > Glomeromycetes > Glomerales > Glomeraceae > Funneliformis > Funneliformis caledonium. Next base: position 6,545 of record CAJVPQ010003851.1, on the reverse strand, counting down.
ACTGTACAAAATTACGATCTAAGGTAGTCTATTTACAAGAGTTTGATGGTTGAGCAACTTTATTATACAGGGCATTTCTGCAGTTTACTTGAAGTAGAAAGTATGTTATGACTGTTTGCTATATCATATGCAATTAGGAATTATTAACCTGTGCAAACTGTCAACCTCAACTATGTTAACTATATTTATATTTCTTTCTTTTTTCAATATAAGAAAAAAGATACTTTAACCTCTACAGTTTGAAGACATTTAGAAGGTCTGGTAAAATTGCTAAATCATGTTGATGAGGTATATGTTGCTTTTTTTGCAGTTCTTTCTTTGGAAACTTAGATTTTGAGTGTTCACATATTTTCTTTTTAATTTAGCAAACTATCAAATGTGTTTCAATTCATGCAACAGTAAACGCTGCTAAAGATAATTTTATAGCATCATCTATATATATTAGATCTAATATTAGGTCATTTAGATATTCAAATCTAGATCAATCATTAATTCAAAGTAAATCAACAGAAGGGATTGAAGAAGATAATTATAATGTACTCAATAATAATCAAAATAACTAAACAAAAAAATACTTTAATAATAATGACATAGATAAAGAAAATACTTTGACTGAAGAAACTAAAGAAACACTATTAGAGAATCTTGAGGAAGTGGACTTTATTAAATTTAAGAAAATTTATGAAAAATGGAAGACCAAAAAAAAATGGATCTTAAATTCTGGTAAAGTGGTAAAGGATGAGTTATATAAGTTTAGAATTAGATGCAAACATAGACAGTAAGTATATTATATTTGGAATATAATATAAGCCATTTGTCTTGCATCGATATTAACATCATTTTTCTCAAAAACCCTTGCCACTCATTCATTGTAGATCCTTATAATGACAATTACATTGAAAAAGAAATTTTTAATAGAACAGAATTAGATGACATTCACGCTTATAATATAAAATCTATTCTATAGATGCCTCAATATTTATTAAATTATATTGGTAGTTTTCGTGTTGTATGTACTTTCTATTATCATATTTAAATAAAATCATCATATGTAATAATAACTTACTTGTTTTATCTTATTTCAAAAAGTCAAATACTTTTGATTTTAGAAAAATAATTTTCAGCAACCAAACATAGAATATGCCATTAATCTGAGAAGTTATTTTTGATCATGATTGGGTTAGAAATATAATATACAATCTGTAAGTGTTTTAAAACTGCAAAATCTTAAAATTAAAATATAATTTTATATTTAAGTATTCTATTTTATATACAGAGTACTTTAATATGAAGCAAAAAGTTTAGAAAAAAGTCATTTAGAAATCTGGATATTACTACATGTTCAGTCTTTTATTAATAAAGTATTTGCAAATATTGAGGGAATTGAAATATTGAGGTAATATAATTTATATGGTATTTTTTTTGTTAGCTTATTGGAATTTTTTTTTCATCATTATTTATTGTGTCTTTCATCAGAAAAGAAGCAAGTAGCCTAGCATCAGCCACAAGAAAAAATTAAGTTTGTAACTTACCATCAATTACACCTTTACAAAGAAAGAAGATACATAGGCGCAAAGATCTTATAATGAAAAAAAATCTTATTGAATATGGATGTAATGAAGTAGGCAAAATATTCAAAGGTGTAAATGGAATGAGAATTCTTAGAAAGTAAAGCATAAAACTTCCTAAAATGCTAAAAGATATATTTCTTAATTTATGTTCAAAAGTTAATTTTAATAAGAAAAAAATTAGGAAATTAGAAACTATAGGATTTATACATTCAGGTATGCTTATGATTGTATAATACAATTAGTTTCCTCAACATAGATTCTATTAAGCCTATATATTTTTTTAAGGCTTACAGTTTTATTATTACGCTTAGATTCACCTGCAGGATATGTTTGTAAAATATCTCGTAGTAAAAATTTAGAAATCTTAGCAGGAATAAATGAGTTTGTGATAAAAATACTTCCTATTATAGTAATGGTATAAAAAGCTAAGGTATTGTTCATATTAATAAAATAAGCTATAGTAGTGACATTTATTTCAATTTCTAACAAATTTATTATTAACAGACACTAGTAAACAATATGATAAAAATTGTAGAAGATATCCAATATGGCGATGATGATGATTTTATACAAAATTTACAGAATTCTTGTGAAGAAACAATTTCTCAAGATTATCATAGAAAATTTGATGAATTAAAAATACCAGGTTGTTTTCAATGCTAAAAAAGAAAAAATAAACTGATAAAAATATACAACTTCCTTTATAAATACATATAGCTTTTGTAGTTTAAAATTATCAGTTTTTTATATTAATAATGCATATGTAAAGAGAAGACAGACAAGTAATCAAATTGTTTATAACAAGTTATATAAAGTGTATGTGCATTATAAAATAATGTTACATTATATAAATATATTCGGATTATTATTTTAATTGTTGCATTGAATTATTTAAGACATTATCTTATTAAATTTTGAAATCTTATTTAAGTATTTAATATTTATCTTAATTATTTAAAAGCAATAACAAAAAATATTTTTAGTCCAATTAGAATTTAGCCAATAATTGACATAGAAAAACTTAGTTTATTTATCTTATTTATTTGAGCATCCTTATAGTTCAGGATAGAAATTATAATATCATGTGACTCACCAAATATTTTTACGTCATTTTTATTAAGTATTCTTTTTCAGTCTGTGATTTCTTATTTGTCATATATTATTTATCACTAGGTTTATCACTTAATGTAGTAATTCTGGCCAAAAAATTGTGATCAAACACAGCTTTAGCTACCCTCTTTTTTAGTAATTCCAAAACTAGTAAAGATAGATTATCATTTAAAATAATGTTTTAGATTTTTTTTTCTTAAATATAAGACAAAAATAAGAAAATTATAATTTATTACATATGCGATTTATTGTTAGTCTATATATGTTTTTAATGTAAATATATTTTTAAGTGTAATAATTATATAAAATAATTATATTTCTAATTATTAAATTATTTAAATTTTATTTTTTTTTTCATATCTCTTTACTTGTTTTGATCTATAATCTTTTATTTTTTTATTTTTAATACTATATCATAAATAAAGAATATTTTAAAAGACTCTCCTATTTCTGATATTGATTATGATAAGTTTTGCATTTTTTTTGTTATAAAAATTCAATCTAGAAATTTGGATTAGAGATTTAAAATTAGAAAAATAAGTTAGATTTAAGGATTAAGATTAAAGAAATAACCATTTCAAAATTAAGGTTAGGGATTTAAAGTTAGAAATAACTATTTTAGAATTATAGTTAAAGATTTAAGGTTAGAGAAATAACTAACTATCTTAGAGTTAGGATTAGAGATTGAAGATTAGAATTTAGTTATTAAACAGTTAAGTTAGAATTAATTTTTTTAAAGATAAAGCTTGAGACTATTAGATTGATATAGGAAATGATATAATAATTGCTACGTTATAGGCATAAATGTAGGTTATCTATTCAATAATTAAAATTATTAAAATTGACTTATTATTATGATTTACATTTTCTCTCTATAATCATCACCTATACAATCATATTATAAAAATTCCTTATTATAAGCACATAATTTATAAGAACTAATACCTATTAATACTATAAAAAATTCTTTTATAATCACAATGTTTTTATAATTAAATCCTTTTTAGAACTAATACTTAGTAATAATATATAAAAATCCTTTTATATAGTTACTTTTATTATAATTACACTTTTATTTTTAGTCTTAAGATATATAATTATAAAGAAAATAATTATATATCATTATTAATATGATTTAAATTTTAAGATCTAATTTTCATGATTTTTTATATTATTTTATCAATGCATTTAGATTTTAATAAATCTGACTTATTTAATGAAAATAATCATATTTTATTATATTCAAAAAGAAATTTACATTGTAAGATAAATGTGAAAATTTTATAAATAAATAAATAAAAAATAGAATTTTAAATTATTAAAGATCATGTCACTCATAATGATAATATTATTCACTAATATATATATATTTGTTCTTATAGTCATATATATAAATCTACTTCTAATATAAAAATATTGGTCATTATAAAAAAAAAATTGCAAAAGTCAGTCTGCAAATAAATAGTAAATATTTGAAATAATAATAATTTAAATCTCTGAACTTATAATAAAAAAAAACTTAAGTGTATAATGTTATATAATATAAAATCCTATGATATTTTAAAAAATTACATAATATAAAGGAACAGCAATAAATTGTAATAGTAATAAATTATAAACTCAACAAATAAAACTAATTTAATAAATAAAATTAAAATAAAAATAAATATTTTATAAAAATATATTAAACAGTAACTAAGCTATGATCAAGTTATAATTAATTTGTGAAAAAATTAATCATGTGTTAATCATGTATTTGTTTAGGGTTAGTTATAGTTTTATTATAGTTTTAGTGACTGAATATTAAAGTGATATTCAATAAATTGATATATTATTAATAATTACTTATATAATAAATTATATTATCATTATAACTAATTATATGTAATAAAAATTTAATAAATCATTAATCATTATAATGATTATACAATTATATTTTAATAGTTTGTTAATAAATTATAGATGTTTCTTAGTTATATTTAAAATAAATCTTAATGATATTATAACTAAATTATATATACATATAAAATAAATCTTAATTATATTATAATAGCATTTATAAAAATCTTAATCATATTATAATCATATATATAATAAATTTTAATAACATATTATTCATATATAATTAGATATTAGATATTTTTAAATCATTATTAATTTGTTTACTTGTAATTATTAATTATAAATATAAAATTATAAAATATACTACAATCAGATTTCTATATAGTCATATTGCATATAGTCAAACCTTTATATAAGAATGTATTTTTATAAATCAGATTTAAAATATTAAATTATCTTTTTATAATCACAAATTAATTATAATTATTATTATACACAGTTTATTAATATACATATCATTTTATTAGAAAATTGACCTTTTTATAATTATAAGATTTTGATTGATTTATATAAAAAAGATTTAATTGGTTGCAAATTAGAATTTGATAAAATTTATAATCAAATTTTATATAGATTTAAATATAATATGCTTAAAATGTAATATTTTTAAAATATAATACTAGAAAATAAAACTTTTATTCTATAATAGTAGTATTTTTTCTTTATATCAAAATATTAAATAAAGAAAATGAATTTAACGTTAAAATATTATGCTTTTATAAAAATATCAAAATTTCCTTTTTTAGTGAATCTTTTCTAATATTCATATTCTCTACTTTAATCTAAGTAATATTTTTTCTCCTATAATGCCTGTTGACTATTCTAAAAAGTTATTCAATAATAAGTATTAACTTCAAACACTAAATTTGTAAATAGTCAAAAAAATAATAATAAAAAACAAGAAGAAATTGCTGACTATTTCAATAAATAAAACCTAACTCTAAGTATTGATCATAGTACTATATCAAAAATATTAGTATAAAGTGAAAAATGGAATGCTATATTAGAAATGAAAGTTTTAAAAAAATTATAAATAAAAAGAAGTCAAATTTTTAGAACTTAATAGGACTATAATTTATGAATAAAAAATATAACAGTAGATAGTATGATCCTAATAAATTCATTAATAAAGAAAAGACAAGATATTTTGCCAATATATTTAGTATACAAGAAGATGTGTTAGTATTTTTTAATAGTTGATTAAAAAATGTAATAATATCTACTTATATTAAATATATGAAAAATTTAGAAGTAGATTAATAACATCTCTACCAAAAAAAAAAATTAAACTTCATCAACTTTTAAACTGATATATTCTTGATAGAATTTATAATATTAATGAAATAGGTCTTTATTATCAGATGTTTTTAAATCAAATACTTTCGATGATAAATTATAATTCTTTTTAGTGTGAATATAATAAAAATGGATAAACTCAAACTGTAAATAATTAATAACGTAAAATGTTTAAAATCTCTTTCAAAATTAATCTAAAATAACTTCTAGCCTATTATTATAGAAATTTAAAAGCATAGATAAACTTAATAATTTTTAAAAAGTTTTTTATAAATTAGATAACTATTTTAGAGTAAAAAATAAAAAAATCTGCTTTTAATTAATAATATATTATTATATTTTGATTCACATTATTTATTAACTTAATAAAATGAAGATAATAATAAAGAAATTGAATTAATATCTAATGAGTTTTATATAATTTTATTATAACTTATTATTAGAATTTATTATCAAAGATTTAATTGTAAAATTATAGTTTATCAATTGTTATATATTGTCACTGGGTTCGTTTTCGTTTATCTTAACGTCTAAGTTGAAAAGCTGCGGTAGCTAATTCTACACGTTGGAGTTTCTGACCTTAGGATTCTCTCTAAGTCCTACAGGTATCCGTTATACTTGAATCAACTTGGCAATTTATCACGTCTTAGAATTTAAGATATGTTA
>CAJVPQ010003850.1:0-10359 GCA_910591825.1 Funneliformis caledonium | reverse complement strand
GGCATTGGTTTTGGTAGTGGTGGCATTGGCATTGGCATTGGTTTTAGTAGTGGTAGCATTAGAGTTGATCAGCATCAATCAGCGTTTGAATTATTGTCGAATTGAGGCCAATTTTAGGCTGATTTATGGTTATTTAAATTCTGAATTGATGCCGAATGGCTATGTCTGATTGGAATCGATCAGCGTCTATCAGTGTCTGAATTGTTGCCAAATTGAGGCTAATTTTAGGCTGATTTATGGTTGAATTTAAGTTCTGAATAGCCATGTCCAATTGGAATCGATCGGTGTCTATTGGCATCTATTTGTACTGATTGGAAAACATGGCAAATTGGCCGTAAATAGTATCAAAATCAGCCTAAAATCGGCCATCTGATTTTTAGCTGATTTGGACTATTTCGACTAGTGGTTGCCTGCATGTAAGAAACTTCAAAATTGTAGCTCATTAAGCGTGAAGATAGATAGAATGGGCTTTATTTTGATATAGGAGTTGAACTAAAGCTTGCTGATTTTAAAATCAAAATTATCGAATATGGGTGAATCTGTGAAGTTAAAGTCATTGATAGACCAAGTAGTTACTAAAGATCTAATAATTTATAAAGATTGGAATTTCCTTTTATATTCGATAAACACTCTCTGGCTGAATACAGATTTTTTAATCTTTTCTTAGGATTTTTGGCTAAGCCAGCATCAGAAATTAATAAAGAAATTATGGATCTGATTCTCTAGCATATGTTGAATATAATCAGTAATGGAAATGTGAAACTTCATAAATATCTTTGAAATTGGTAGGCATATTTAGTGCAGAAGCTAGAGAAGAAATCCTGAACTATCTTAGTACTAAAATCTATACTACAGCAATGCAGAAAAAATATTATTACAGATTTTATTGGTGACAAAGTTTTAGGGTGATATCTCTATTATGCTACATTAGATTTGAAGAAAATTCTTAAATGTTTTAATGGCGCCATTTGAGCTCAAAAATTTATTATTATGAACGAGACTGGAATGTCTAGTGGAAATTAGCATATATTTAATAGGTATCTTAAATCTCTTATAACTGAAGGAATGGTAACTATAGAGCGTAAGGATCTCGAATCTAAATGATTAGATGATTTTGTCAGGTATATAGTTATAAGCAATCAGAATGCCCTGTTCAAAATAGATATAGGGGATTCCCATATAGTTTGTTTTGATGTCTCCTCACATTATAGAGGGAATAAAGCTTATTTTAAGTAATTAGGAAAAGTTTTTGACCACCCTAATACACCAGGAGTAGTTATGAAATATCTTCTTAGTTGTAATATCTCAGATTTTGAACCACAAGAAATTCTTACAACTAAAATGAAAATAGATACAATGTGAGATCAACTACCTAATCCTATTCATTTCATAATTGACTATATTTTCTCATGGAGTGAAAATCAAGTAGCCAAGCCAAGTTGTACATCATTATACTAGAACTATATTGAATAGTGTGAAGGAAATGGTGAAAAGCCATTTTCTAATAACATCTTTGGCAAAAAATTCTTGCAGATTAATATTGAATGCAAGAAGGCAAGTAATGGAGTAAGAGTATATCAGTATATTCTTGATTGTTCTAAGATCATAGCCAAGTTTTATGAATCTGACCTAGGAGATATAGAAGAATTTTCTGATATACTTCAGCCAGAAGTGCTAAAGGCAGATGAGCTTCTAGCTAATGAGGTCACAGATATATCCATATTCAATGTGCCAGAAACGACAGTCACTAAAGTAACCCTAACTATTCCTCAGAAAATAATTCCACCTCACTCAGAAGAGAATCTCCCTCTGAGGGATAAGAAAGTGAAAAAACAGAGCAAATCGATCCAAGCTTTTTTTGACTATGTGACAAAAAATGCAGAAGTTCCAATCATTTCAACCTCTAAGGTATCCAAAACTACTAAGATTTCTGAACAATCTGAGCCAATAATCGATAAGCCTGAAGCCAGTAAGCCTCCTGAATTTACTAATAAGGTATCACCTACTATTCTCTTGTCAAGATCTCAGCGCAAAGAGTGTTTCAGAAAAAAGGCAGTCAAATTCAGTGAGAACCCAAATATCTTCGTGACTATCATGATATAGAATGGAAACTGATTCTCAGATGTATAATTACGCAAAAGAGATAGAAGAAGATTCAAAGAACATATGGACATGACAGTGTATGAAAGATTAATAGGAAAAGAAATAATCTATCATTCTCTTGAGAATAGATAAGGAAGCTACATCTTTCTGACTCGATACCGATAAGAAATAGAAAAAACCAATAAGCATACTTCAGGAGAATAGTATACTTTGGTAAAGAGCAAATAAGAATGGGTTAATTAATATTAGTAGGGATGAGACTTTCATTCTTTATAATTAGGTAATATATAATTTCAAATTATTATTCTAAATTATTATTATTTTTTTTTGCATATCCTATCTACCTGCAAATTTCAAATTGATGTAAAACCCCTAGCTAGAGTAAGAGTTATATATTTTTCTCTTCTTTAACTCTCTGATAGTTTTTACTGACCATGGATAGTGAAATTACAGAATAAATTTTTCAAATTGAACTTTATCCCATGTAATATAATCTGAATACTACAGATTAATCTAACTACCACCATATATTCTACATACCACTCTTTGTTTGTTATTACAACCAAGTTCGTTACAGATCACAAACTCACCAATAAGATGAGTCTCGAAGAGCTTAGCCAATATATATCAGAAATACTTGAGCTCTTGACAACTGGTATACCAAAAGTAGATAAAAAAAAGGCGCCAGGCTCGTGATCGTCTTCAAAAAGGATATAAGTTTAACAAAGAATAGGCATATGCATTAATTCCTCATGAGAGAGTTAAGCGAAGTAAAAGCCAAGTATCCCTAAAGAAGAAGATGGGTCAGAGACTGAAAAAGTGAATATATATCAAGTTTTTGATAATACTTATTCTGAGGAGACTATTAAAGAAATGGCTTAGCATATTGTTCAGGATAATCTTAGTGAAAGAGATGTAAAAATAATATCTAAAACCTTAGTTAAAACTGCTTCTGATCCTGTCGTCGCCTTATCATGTCTCTCTAGGCTTTGAAGATAATTGCGAATCCTTAATGTTCCAGAAAAATAATCTTTACTACCAAGATTCTGAAGATAACTAGAGCATCTAATAAAATCTAACAGGAGCGTACTGAACAACATAAAAATGAAAGACTTTATTATCCAGATCATTTCTCGTTAGAATCGGTTAAGGAATGACTAGATTTGTATGATGTGTCTAATATACCTAATAAACAAGTCTTAGCTGATGTAATGATCATACTATGTATCTGTCCTGCTGAAATTAAAAACTTGCGTATAGCAAATAGAGGTGTAACTGGATATGTAAAAAACTAAGGCCAATAGGATATTCTTTGAGCGTTTAAATTACTGGAAAAAAATGAGGAGCGAGCAAGATAATTGCTTACATAGATTCAGAAAGCAATTTCTTCTGGATAGTTAAGAAATTCTGTAAAGCCTGAATCTGTATACTTAAGTTCATTTCTAAAAAAAATGAATATATTCTTAAACCTTATGAGTCACTACTCCCAGTTCTTTGCGCAAATTAAGGGCAGTATTTGCTTTCGTAATGTATAGGTCTAAAAATCTATCAAAAGCTAATACTTATGCCAGTGAAGCACTTCGCCACAGTTCTGATAATCATACTTCTCCATCTGATAGATATATTATAGTTAATTTCAGAAGGAAGAGGCAACCTTATGATCAAGTAAAACCATTCTGAATTTCTGATGAAAACTGATCACATATATATGTTAGAGGGGATCTTAGAGAGATCTAGATCAGGAGAACTAATTTAGCCAAAAGTGCTCTGCATCAGTCTGATATCATTTATTAATTTTATTTTTTTACTCAAGGTAAGATATATCATATATAAAATATCGCAAAAATGGTAACCGATCAAAAGCATTTATCTAATAGTACGTTCACTAAGCAGGAAGTTATCAAATATACAAAGATATTAGCCCAGGCATTTGAATTAAATGAGCAAAATACAGAAGTATATAATGCACTTTCTGGTAAAAATAGGATACTAAGAAACAATTGGAAGATTATCATTCCTAATATAATACTTTAGAAAAGAGGGTAAAAAGATTAGAGAGAGATGTAAAGTCCTTAGTAACTGAATTAGAAGATCTGAACGAATATGTAGAATTGAATAAATGTGTAGATATGAAGACTGTAGTCAACTTAATACAAGAAATAGTTCCCTCAATAATTGCTAAAAAAGGTAAGGATTCCTCCTATTTGTCTGAGTCTTCTGAAGAATCTGATTCAGTCAAGATAATTGTGATAAGAGAAAATGAGGCTATCCCTTATAAGCAACGAAGGAAGACATGACCAAAAAGGTTAAACAGTTGATATTTTAAAGTGGGTTGAGCCAGAGGGATTCAAAAAATCAGGCGCTTTGCATGATCACTTGATTATCTTACCGAGCGTTGAATAGAGGTTTAATTTTATATTTGAATATTATATATGCTATAATAAAATGGTATTCGTGAATTGTGTAGTTGAAGAAAAAATCCTTATTGAAGCATCAATTGATACGTCCACTAATGTAAATTGCATTAGCCAAAAATATATTAGTGAATTAGAAATTACATATCACAGTAAAAGCAATAGAATTGTAACTCTGGATACATTCTATTTCACATTAAGAAAGGTCAATCTGCATATTGGTTTTGAAGATGACGAGAAGCATAAAATCACACCATTAAATTCATAGTTCTTGGACTAGATTGGCCTGATTATTTTTCTGACTTAGTATTAGGAGGGTCATAGTTTCGAGAAAATGATGCAACTTTAGATATATGCAATTTAAAACTATTATTAGACGATAATTTTGCGATTCCAATCAAAGAAGTAAAATATGAACCTGTGCAATAATTATTCAGAGTGATCATGTATTACTAGCCTTATTTTTTCTGATCGAAAGATATTCTAACTATATAAATAAAACAATGCATACAGATAATTTACTTGATCCTCTTCTACTGGAGATAATACCATTTATTCTAAAGTATCTTTCAGAATAGGAACTAAAGAATTCTCGCAGTATAAATGAGAAAAGAGAGACAAATTTTGAATGGTACAAAAGAATGGAATTTTTATTTAGAAGAATAGTTCAAGTAATTATACAGTAAAGGAATATTATTTGAAACTGAAAGAGTGTAATTTAAGTAAAGACTATCCAGAATGGCTTCTTAAAATTTATTCCTCAAAAGATTATCACTTGAGAATACATTTTAAGTTTTTTGGATGAGCTAGTAGTACTTGCATTAGATGAAATACTTGAAAGACTTAGCCTAGAGCAGTGATCACGTAATTTTATTTTTTCGTTTGAAGATATAGCATATATTATTTATGACGCAATTAGAGACCGTATTAGATGCAAAAGATTTATAAAAAATAATGAATGGAAAGCATAAACCAGCTTATGTCTCAAATCTAAACCATCTAGAAATTGCTTATTACCATTCAGTTTCGGATAAAAAAATAAAAGTATTGTAAATACATTTCTGAATATAATTCATTTAGATTTTAAAGAAAGTATAAGTTTTGGTGATAAATCACTATTTATAATAGCGGAATCATATCTTAATTTAAGATATCTCAATTTGTGGATGCTTTAGTAATAACTGATAAAGGCTTATATATAATTATACGATCATGCCGTAAATTAGAACATCTAAATATTTCTTACTGCAGAAATATTACCGATAAATCTTTGTTTGAAATCGCAGAAAATTGCCATAATTTACAAGAGTTCCATTTTGCCGAAGCATATTGGATCACAGATAAATCTATAAGTTATATCTTAAACTCATGCTCAAATTTACGAAAACTTGATATTGCATATAATAAGGAGAATGTCAAAGATGCTAATACTTTAATGCGGAGATGCTTCAATATAAAGTATCTCGACTTTTGTGATGCCATGGCTTTGTGGAATGATAGATTAATTATAGCTATCATCAAAAGATTTCTGAATTTAAGACATATAGAGATTGGCTGTAATGATATCACTGATAAGGTTACTGAAGCGTAGGCTCATAATTGTCATAAATTAGAATATCTCGATCTGTATTGTTGTGATTTTATTAGTGAGTTATCAATTTGTAATGTCATACGTTCTTGCCTAAAGCTCCAACATCTCAACTTTAGTTACTGCAATATTACAAGTAAGACTATTGAAGAAATTGCTCACTTATATCTCAATTTAAAATCTCTAGATTTGGAAGGATGTGAAAATATTAGCAAAAAAGCCATAGATCAGCTAAATTCAAATATTCATATCGAAAATTTTGATAAAGATTACTACTGTTCTGATTCAGAATCTTCTAGCTCTGAAACTAAATCAGAGTCTGAATAATCTAGCTAGTCTAGAGCAGAGAGGTATTTTACATGATCATTAATTAGATTTTTTTTTGCATTATAAGCAGATCATGTAAAATTTTCTTGGTAAAACCCATTACTGTGGTTAACAGGTTTTAGTATAACCTACATTTTTTACTAATTTGAATACTAATATATCGAGTATAAAATATTATAGTAAGTCAATATGCAATCTGAAATAGATTTATTGAGACAACGTATTATTAAACTTGAGGCTAGAAATGTCGAACTTGAGACTAAAAATGCTGAGATTCCTGAACTTAGAAAGAAACTTGCCGAGATTCCTGAATTTAGAAGAAGCTTACTGAGGTTGAAGTCAGGAATGTCAAGATTGAGGCCAGAAATGCGAAGCTTATGGAGCAGATGATAGAAGAAAATAACTAACGTGATGCTAGAATTGAAGATACCAATGATAGAGTTGCAAAATTGGAACAAAAGCAGTTACAAAATGATAATACTCCTAATAATAACTTATCTAACTTTGGTTAGTCTGAAAGAAACCCTTTAACACTATTAGCTAATTTGGATGCAGTCCATCATGAAAAATCATCACATGAGAAAGAGATAGATAATTTCTTGGATGAGATACATAAGAAAAATGTTGGTGATAAAATAAGACGATGCAATAAGAAGAAGAAACTCTAGCGTGAATCAACTGTTACCTCTGATACTATGTACGCATCAGAAACTGTTAGCAATGATGAGGAATCAGATAAGTCAGAGATTAATAATATTACTAATTCTACTCACTCAGAATCTTCTCATAAAATAGAGGTGGTCACTTTGTAAATGGTCAATGTAGATGTCTTACAGGATATAAAAGTCAGACTTTTTAAAAATTCTGAATTATCAAGTGAATTAAAACCGTGAATACTGTTCACTATTTTTTTGAAAATTTGAATTTGTCATAAGATTCTTCTGATAGATTACCAGATTTCGAAGGGGGGCCATTAACTATAGATATCGTAAATGGTCAAACTTACCCTACTGGGAATCCTTTCTCAAAGATAATTACTAAATTCGTACAAGGTTTGTTAAAAGAGCTATTGTCTTCTAAGAACTGACTTCTGGAACACATAAAATTTTCTCCTTTCAAAACCATAGTTCCCAGGTCAATAAGTATTAAGAAACTTGTCAATTCATTCTGCCAAGCAAATAGTGCAAGAAATAAATTGATTATAGCGAAGCAAATAGAGATTTCATTATGGTGGTGTTATTCTGAAAAATTTAAAGACAAGGTTGTGAAGCTTAGGTCTGAAAATAAAAAACTTACAGATAAGACTGCAAGATCACAAATTTACGCTGAAATAAAATCATACCTTATAGGTATTTCTGATGGATATTTACGGAAAATAACAAGTAAAGTAAGAAAAATTAATAAACTATTTGGTTATGAATATGATCCTTTAACTCTGCAAAAGATAAAAGGTATAGGTAGATATATGATTCAGCGGATCACTTATAGTGTTGATAGTATTTCAAGACTCACTAATCCTCAAATCAAATATATCATAGAATGAATCAAATCGAAGATAATCACTAGTTCTGTAAATGAAATTTTCTTGACCGTAGCTACTACTTTAGCTCACGATTCAGATGATATTTTTAGTGTCATATCAGACGTTAGAGATTATTTTAAGTCAGACAATGAATCTGATTCTGATATCAATAAATCTGAATCTGATGTATATTTCAAATTTGATGACTCTGACTCTGATGATGAGTATTATCACAAACTTTATAAAAGGCTCATATGTGAAGAAATTGCAAGAATAGTGAAGTTAGAGGATAAAACACTAACTAAGCCTAAAGAGCAGTCATAAAGTTACCCCCAATAAATGATGACGATTTTGATAAAATACTTATGGAAATTTACGAGAACTGTAATATATATTTTAATGATTCCATACCTCAGTCAATAATGAGTTCTATTATCTCTCTGGTAACTGTCTAAGAGTAATATTAGAAGAATTGTACATTCACATAGACTGAATCGTTATATAGGCTATTTTGATCATTTTCTGTCGTTATTCCTAATAGGATACAAAAAATTAAGGAATTAGTTTGTTTAGCATCCAAAAGTTTTGATCTCCTATATCCACAGGTATAAGTAATTGCATCATAGACATAATCTGCCAGGAATTATCCATTCAATAATTATCAAGATCTCAACCTTTTACGGGATTGGCTAACGTATCCAAGAATATATTATATTCTTTCATCCTAAATACATTAGACCTAGAGAATGCATTGAATAATCTATTTTTTTCTCAATCAGATATATCTGGAAGATGTCTGATAAATTCCATGAGTACTACTTTCTAACATCCACAGTGAATAAAAAATCTTACTAAAGATATTCTCGAAAATTTATATATTTCCGCAGTGCTCCTATTTTTAGATCCATATGTACTATTTTTGTAATAATGGTTAATTATACTATTTTGTATTAATAGAGATAAGATATTATGAAATGTCATTGATCAATAAAAAATTATTCTAATATATATTATGTGCAGTACCCAATAATACATTATTATTATACTTCTCTGCAGTAACTACACATATACTGTTTTGAGTGTTATATGATACCGTTTCCTCTGGATTTAGTGTCAAGTGATTCTTTACGCATATACTATTATAAGTGTCATATGATATTACTCCCTCTGGAATTAGTGTCAAGTGATTCTTTACATATATACCATTGCAAGTGTCATATGATATTACTCCCTTAAGGCTAAGTGTCAAGTAACCCTTTACATGTATACTTATTATGATACTGCTCCTTTTAGGTCAAAGACCTGTAAAATTCTTTCGATTTGAGCTGTGATTTATTTTGATTTGACCAGAATTGATAGCTGAAATTATAATGATATTGGCAAAATCATATGTTTAGATAATTAATAACTAATCATTTTCTGATCACATGATAAAAATTATATCCAAAATTTTGATCTTTGAAAAAATAAAAATAAATCAGATCATTTATTAAATATGTTCAGCTAATGCTTTTTATTACATATAAAAATAAAACAGATCATATACACTACCTGAAAATAAGTTTACGCGGTTTTGAAAAAATAGTAAATAAATTTGTGCAGTTTTGAAAAAATAGTTTATTATTATTTTTTTTTTAACAAAATATTAATATCTAGTTGGCCAACCATTATTGGCAATACATGCTTCTATTCTTTGAGGCATACTATCAATTAATTTTAAGTAAGTTTCTTGCAGAATTTTTTTCCATTCTTCTTTTAATTGCACTTCTAAATCTGCAAGTTTTTTAGGCAGATCTGAATAGTTATACAACAAACATTCAAGATAATCCTAAAGATGCTCAATGGGATTCAAATCTGAAGATTGAGCAGGTCAGTTAATTAACATTTTAATTTTTTTTTTAGCAACCCATGCTTTAACATCATTAGCTATGTAAATAGATGCATTATCATGCTGAAATTTGTAAGATCAGTTACGAAACTTTGAATCAATAAATGGCAATAGGTTATCATCTAAGATTTTTATATAATTATGCTGATTGATTATTCCTTCTATTTTTACTAAAGGACCCAATCCTTTGCCTGAAAAACATCCCCAAACCATGACTCCGCCACCATCATGTTTAATGGATGGATTCAGATTTTCAATATTAAAATGAGTGTCTGGTTCACGCTAAACTCAAGAAGGACCATTATTATAAAAAAGAGTAAACTTTGATTCGTTGCTCTATATGATATTTCTCTATTGTTATACTGTCCAATTTTGTCTTTCTAAACACCATTTTAGTTGTTTTTGGCGTTGATTTTCATTTAAAAATGGTTTTTTTGCAACTCGATAAGAATTGTATCCAATTTGATGCAAATTCTTCTGAATTGTTTTGGTACAAATATCTTGACCAGTTGTTGCT
>CAJVPQ010003849.1:0-10360 GCA_910591825.1 Funneliformis caledonium | reverse complement strand
AATTTTGGAAATATATTATTTGATATATAGTTAATAAAATCTGATAAATAAAATTCAAATTTATTTATTCGTAAATAATTAACAATTTCATGACGTATGTCTTCATCATCAAGAAGACTTTTAATTTTAATATGTTTCCCACGTATTGAAACAGAAATTTCTTGATTTTGTGCTAACATACGAGTCTACTTTCGAAGTTAACGAGCAAAATATTCATTTTTACCTAATTATTGTGCAACAAAAAGGCTGGCTTCCATTTTTTTGATATTTAATTGATAGCATCAACAATATTGAAGTACAGCTCCTAATCGCCATTTTTATTCAGGTAATAGAATCTCATCTTGAAGTTTTTTTTCTATAAAAGGAATTAACTTTATTAATTCAATTTCATTATCACTCTCTATTTCTCACCTCATGGATGATGAATTGATATTATCATGACCTTCCAATTCATTTGAATGAGTATCATCTGTTTGTGTATTAGGTTCATTTTGTATAGGAAGAAAAAATTGCGTAATAGTATTGCCATTTTGTATAACCATTTTCTTTGCGGCTGCTTTGCATCTTTTTTGAGTTCGGATACTGTTACCTATGTATTGAAGTGGCTGTTTAGATTTAATATTTTTTGTATCAGAAACTAGTTTTTTTAACGTATTTTCAGGTTCATTATCAAGTTCAGAATCTGCCCACATAATCTCATCATCAGAAGATATTTTAGAATTTTTATCGAATGAAAAACCCTCCTCAGATGACAAATCCTCTTCAAATGAAGAATCTTCGACGATAATCGGCTTATTTCTTAAAGATACTTTTATTAAATGTTTTTTTTGCTTTGACCAATGTCCTATAGATGAAGTTTGATTTACATTTTTTTTTCTCACCCCTTTTTATAAAAGGTGTGCAATTATGCACCAATAAAAATTAAAAATTTTAACATAAAAATTAGGAGCCAGGTCATTTTTTTCATTAAAATTTTTCATAAAACATTGAAAAAAAAAAAGAGGTGCCGAAGTTTTTAGAGTTAATGTTACACAAAAAGAAAGCTGCGAAAAAAAAAGATAAAACTTTATTTAAATCAAAGTTAATCTCGATATAGTTTAGTTCAAACGTTGACTTTTCAAACTGCACGTGATTAATTAATGTAAGATTGGCTAATCATATTCATTTACTTCAGATGCCAAATTTCATGATACATTAACAGATCGAACATAGCTTATAAAATTTACCGTGACTAGACGATATGAGCCAATAGACCGAACAGAATGACAATAAAAAATATATATAAAATAAATTTAATATGATGCAAATGTCTTAGTCACATCAAATAATTTTCAATAACTTTAAAATGTTAAGGAAGTTTTTTTAATCATAAAAATGTTAAAAAAAAAAATACGTTGTTTAATAGTTCTTGATATAATCGAATTTTTTAACGTTAACTTTAATAGTAATAGCGGAATTTTCAACGGCCTTTATCACATGCAGAAATATGATTGGTTCGTATAAAACACATGACCGGCTATGATTGGCTAATCTTTTATTTCTCACTTACATGTCACTGAATTCTTCCAAAACATTTGCAAGAACATGACGATGAAACTGATACCACTTGACCGCAAAGACAACCACCTTACCTGAAAGTCCAAGTTCATAAGCACTTATATAATGCACAGAATGTCGTGAAAATCAGTGAATTTTTGTTAGGCTAATGGAATCTAATGCACACAATACAACTTCCTTAAAATCCTTGAAAGTATAATTGCAGTTAAACTGTGAATATCGTTTTGCCTCTGCCTAAAAGGACTCGATATAATTAAGTTCACAGTGGAACTTTGGGTAGAACATGCACATATATCCTGCTGTCTCAATAACCTAAAAAGATAAGTATACTTAAAAAAATGTTAGTTAAAATTTAAAAATTAATTTATTAATTGCAGCTTACCTCTTGTAGGTGTATTCTTTGTGATGCAAAGTTAGATTAGGTAGAAAGGATGCATATCATGCAATAGTTCAGTTTAATTGGATCAGAACTATATTGTGTACACGCATTACATTTTCTTTTCAAACCCATTATTCATAAACTATGCTTCTCAAAGACTTGTTGAATACCTTTAAGTTTTATTGTATCATCATTATCTGTAAATGTTATAATATGAGTAAACCATTGGGCATTTTATCATTGCAAAGAAGTGGCTATTTTCTGTCATCTTTCATATTCATTTTTAAAACTACTAATATATCATCAGCAATTGCATTATAGTTGCAACTGTTATTGAACATGAATAGGGTAACTTTTTCTGGGTGAATACGTTTAAATATTAGGATGGCCCTTTCTTTTACCTATTTAATAATATTTTTATTTTTATACTAGAATACATTGTAATGCAAACTTCAGTGTACAGAAGCTGTTCACCATCAGAAAGTAAATTGTTAATAAAACAATTCTTCTCTAAAAGCTAAAGCCATCCAATAGTCTCACAAAGAAAATCATTTACATGAATGCTAAGGTTTTACAACTTACAATGAAGTCAACTCTCATCTGCAGACTCTAAGCCTTAACAATATTATTATTGGCATAAAAGACTGAATTATTATGGGTATGGGAACAATTTTAGGAATGTCATGCTAAAGTGCAGGTAAAATGATTTGATCTAAATTTTTACCTTCATAGATAGCCATCTGCTTTCATAATTCTGCCTATTATTCCAAAAATTGATGTCTATCTTTCATTACATCTTCACGCTCATAACTATCAAAGTAAATATTCTTTAAGTGATCTTTATATTTTCATCTAAGTATATGTAATTATTAACGTGCAGTTGAGTATAAAATACTCATCTTCTTTTCTATTTTAAGAGTAGGGATAACCTTATCTTCAATAAACTTTACAAAGTCAGCAATATTTAATTTAAACTTATATATGCATAAATATTCAGTAATACAAAATTTAAAATCTTTATTAAGGAAAAAAAATCTGACTTTTATATGATATTCATATTTAGATGTAATAATCGTACTATTATTAAGTCATTAGTTTGTTCAGAAGCAAATAATTACTAAAAATAGATAAATTATATATAAAAATGGATAAATTATTTATAAAAATGAAAATACTATGTAATATATATATTAATTTTCTATTTTTAGTACAACTAGTGCACATAACTTTTAGTCTAAATTTTATACACTAGTGCTTGCTATGAACTTTTATTCAAACTCTAAGTAAAAAAGTTTTTTGCTTCTATCTTAGTGAATCCTTGATTCTAAACAAGATAAAGAAATTGACTTACTATTCGAAGCTGCAAATCATCGTTCTTTTTTTAATAATAAATCTAGAGATTCTAATGTGAATTCATTATTATTATCATTACTGCTATCATAAATATCATTAAATGTAAAGTCATCATTATCTATATTAGGCTTAGCAAATTTATTAGAAAATATGTCAGTAATTTTCTTAAAATCTAAAACTGCCTTTCGTAAATATGCCTTTTTATTTCACAATGTTAATTGTGTATCACCTTTATATATTAGCCTACGTAATTTTTTAACCTATGTGTATAATCCTTTTATATTCTCAACTAATTGTTTTAGTATATTTGGTTACAATGCTTATAATGATTGTATAACTTTATCACTATCAAAGCGTATTTTCTCACCCTTCATCCAAAAATCTCTAATCTACAATTCATCAATCTTATCAGGTTTAACATCTGATAGTTCATTAGATGGCATTTCTTTAGAACTTTTCACTTACTTCTAATGCTTTTTAATAACATTCCAAGATTGTCTTATGCATTTATTTAATCTTAACATTAAAATTCTATAGAAATAAAAAAACTAAAATTTTAAAAATTATGCTTAAAAAACTATTATAAAAATATTGCAAAATGTAATATTAATATCACAAAATATATATTATGATTTTACAATTATCATGTAATTTAAATTATTCATGTGACTTTAAAGATCATGTGAGTTAATTGCTAGGAAAATCAAGTTCTGGGAATTTTTTAACAAAATTAAGATTTTTATTGTATTTTAGTTTTTAATGTTATTAGATTAAAATGTATTAAGTTCTTAATTTAAGTGAAAAATTTCTCAAAACCTGATTTTCCTAGAAACCCTTCTATGTGATACATTTTTGACCAATAAAATCATGATTTAGATATAAAAATAATCAGCATAAATTTTAACAGTAGTTTAGTCGTTTAATGTAACTAAGCTATTTACATTATAGTTAGTTTCTCATAACCTTAGGATCATATATAGAAGGTAAGCTATTAAAATCATGTTACAGATCATATAATTTACTATGTTTATTAATAATAAACTTTCTGTCACAAAAAAAATTTATTTTAAAAAAAAATTTTTTTTATATTTCATAATATGGATTGAATCAAAATTATCAATTTTTATATAATAAGAAAAAAAAAATAAAAATTTTATTTTTTAAATAATTTTAAAAGCAATTTTATTTTATTAAATCAATAATAATTTATTAATAAAGAATTTTATAATATTTATAATATCAACTATTATTTTTGATTATAAGTAAACTGTATAGTTATTTAGTTAAATTCTATTAAATAGAAAAATTATTAAATTATTTTAATTTCTTAAAATAAAATTTACCTGAAAATGCTTGTTGTAATAAATTATCAACTATTATATTATTTTGTATTTTTTTAATTTCATTTAATTCAATATCATTTAATTATGATTCATATTTAATATTATCATCTTCTTCAATATTAAGATTTAATCGTTCATTATATAATTGTGAAAGTTTTACAATTATTTTAAAAAGAAATTTAAGATAATAGTGGGATACCACCATGTAATATAATTTATATTATATGGTAGTATCCCACTTGCCTTAGATTATATTACCACCATATAATCTGAATATCACCATATAATCTAAATATCACTATATAATCTGGGTACTGCTATATAATCTAAATACTATCATATAATTTGGATACCACTATATGATCTAAATAATATAATCTAATTATCACTATATAATTTAAATAATATAATCTAATTATTATCATATAATCTATTTATTTTCACGTATCAGGTATCTTTTTTATACTCTAGCTATCCTTTTAAATCTTTCTTGCTATCTGTATTTTTTTACCACTATAAAATCTAACTACCACCCACTATTTAATCTAACTACCACTATATAATCTAAATACCACGCTTTTCTTATTTCTAAGTTATTTACATGCTAAATTCTTTAATGAAGTTGTTGGTCCTCTATAGCTATTTGGATATCTGATTTTTAAGAATGCTGACCTCCTGCACTTGGTTAGGTATTGGATTCTATATTGGAGTGCTTACCCTATACGCTTATTTGATTACTTTTCAAAATGCTAAAATTTGATAAAAATATCATGTCAGGTGGTGTAGTAATTTGATGTAAATCTATATCTAAATTTGACCGGCACTATGGCATAATTCAGGCTGAATCTTTAGGGCATGTGATTTGAAGGATCCAAGCTGGCATCATGATAGTAACTTAGTAGTATTCTGGAACTGTCATGGAACTGGTAGGAAACTTGAGTGTTTCTATTAGTTTACCAGTTTCAGGCCAGCTTGGATGCTGAGTTATTATGCTCAAAATCTGATCAAAATTGTGGAATAATGCTGGCTGAATTTATATTGCGCCTTACTATGCTAGTTACGTGATCCTATTATAGTACTGAACACTTTCACATAATTACGAGATAGTAACAGGAATATTTTGGGAATATTTCTAGAACCTAATATATATTATACATTTGTGTCATATATTTTTGTATCCATATATTTTCAAAATTTTCCTAACACTCTCAAGTTTCAGTCTGGCAGATGATTAGTTAATAGAGAATTGGAGGTGCAATATGTAATATCTTGGCCTGACCTATTTGATTACCAGAAATACACCATTTTGTAATCCAATTTTTGCCTATTTATTGCTGATATATTAGTGGGATGTTGTAAGCAATTCTAAGGTCTTATTATAGTTTTATCTAGATTGAGGCAATAAGTATGCTATTTTTTTGAGCGTTTCTATAAAAATTCTCTGTCTCTATAAGAAAAATTTATGGGGACACTCATAGGAACAATCTTGATATCATTTTTAGGCTTCTTAGCTTGATTTATTGAGTTCTTTATTACTTGTCCTTATGTTCTTATAAGTTCCTATGAAAAAATAAAAGTTCTTAGAAAAATTCGATTTTCTATGGTATTCTTATAGGTAAATATAGTTATGTATATAGTTGATATAGTTGGTATATGACCAATTTATGGTATATAAAAAAAATAATAAAAAAAAGGTAAAAAGTTCAGAAATTCATAGGAACTCATAGGAACATAGAGACAAGTAGTAAAATGCCTTCCTAGAGTTCTAAAACTGGAAAAGAAGATACTTTTAACATCCTTGTTAAGTTTTTTTGCCATCCCTATAAATTTTTCATGAGGTTAAATTTTTGATAAGTCATTAGAGCCAATTTATAAGATCAGATATTTTTATTCTATCGAGAGCCTGTCTTAATGCTACTGGAATCTGCCTGTTCTGAAGCATCTTAACCAACTTTTTCCAGTGATAATTTGCTTTTGAATGACACTTATTTACATGCAAATTACAAAACTCATATTTAAAAGCTGTCAGTCTTACACATCTATCTTATTTGCATAAAGCTCGCTAATGTCTTTTTCAGTGAATACTACACCATTCTGGTTGCGTACTCCCATTCTCACAAATTATTCCTTCATCAGAGAGATACTGGCAAATGTATCTACCTTTCTTTCTGATATAATTCTCAGTGAATTTGATGTCTACCATTTTGGTATTATTCTTTCTTTAGTCGGTTAATCTTTTGATGTCTATAATAATATTTATTTTTATTTTGAACTTTTTCTTAGGGTATTATACCGAAGAGTATACTTGGTTATTATATTCTGAAAAAAATACTATGACCTAATCTGACCTTTCAGAGTTCCTCGATGCTTCCACCCCTTTTCACCTAGAGGCTGAAAAAGAAAAAGTTGGTCAGATACTTTATTATTCTGGTGAGAATTACTTGATGGGTATCCTAACTCATGACGAATTAGTTGCGAAAAATGATAAGGGTTCAACTTCAATTCTCAAGGATGAGATAGCAAATCATCAAAATATCCCATTTATGCCAGTCGACATAGAAGAATCTAAAGAATATATTAATCAAATTCCCTATTATATTCTTTGCCTCTATAAATATCTCATTAACAGTCAGAAAGCAGTTGTCACCATTACTAATATTAAGGTATTTTTCAATATTCGTATTCCTGATAATGCGAGCATTTTCAAATTCTGGTCTAAAGTAAAGAGTATACTTACTACTGGGAAAGACAAAAATGGAAGCACTATAAATATAGGTCTATTCTGAAAGGAATGTATAAAGGCATTCCCTATCTGTAGTTTTCATATAGAAAAAAGTTGTATCTTCGTATTGTCACACCTAATAAAGACCAAAGGTTTACTGCTCTCAATATCATCTCAAGCTACAATTTAAAAGTTAATCCTAAATGTAAAATA
Source organism: Funneliformis caledonium (assembly GCA_910591825.1). Taxonomy (NCBI): domain Eukaryota; kingdom Fungi; phylum Glomeromycota; class Glomeromycetes; order Glomerales; family Glomeraceae; genus Funneliformis; species Funneliformis caledonium. The sequence continues at coordinate 2,793 of CAJVPQ010003849.1, read as the reverse complement.
GTAACAGCTTCTGACGATACAGGTACATATTATCATAAAGTTGTGAGAAAATATAGGATACCACTTTCTTGATGGGATCTATAAGCAACTATAAATATAATTACAGTATACCTTATTATGCGAAATCCTATCACTGCCACATGCATTTTATATTCACATTGATAATTTCACCCCATAGAGAATTTTGAACCACTTTACAAAATCTATCCATCTTTTCTCTTTACCCATGATCGAGTATTGGTCTTAACATAGAATATAGAAATATATGATTCACATAGATCAGAAAACTTCTCAGAAGCGAAAAATGACACATCTCAAGTTTTTACAATCTGCATGACCCTACACTGGAAAAACAACCCAATTCCTCTAGAGAGAATATGTTTAGTCAATATAGAAATAAAATTGAATCCACGCTGAATCACAATTATATGTGAGAATTAGATAAATCTCTTAAAGGCATTTGCTTTATATTAGAAATCTTTTACCTCAGACATCTAGCTCAGTTTTAATGATTCAGAATATGATTGACCTTTCATTATAGAAAAGGTCACCAAATTAAATGTTCTCAAGTAGATAGTTCAGCAGATATCAGCAAACCCGCATAAGAAAGTTGATGCTGAATCCATTCTCACTTGGAATTATTTTGATAGAAGAAGGAAGGCACTAACTAATAGTTTCTTCTAAAGGAACCAATGGGTAAAGAAAGTGGACAAGAAGGATAAGGATCCCAAAAAATATTAGGCTGAGATTCTATCAATATCAAAATCAATCCCACTTTGAACTTCAAATCATCTTTTCTTAAACTTCTAGGATGTGTGCCGATTGATATTTACGCAAGTTTTATGCAACTCCACCCTTCTCTGAAAAAACATCACTCAAATTCTTCTTAGAAAAATGTGGTCTCGATGGCAAAACTGATATGCCTATAAGCAAATTATGAAAGTATTATTCGGAAGTCAAGGATGGAATTTTGGTTATCTCTGGCAACCAAAATATGCATGAAATCGTAAATTATTATATTATAGATGCTTTATGTTATCAGAAGCTCATGGTTAAATGTAGTATCATAAATGATTATAGAGAAGTCACTTCGATGGTATATATAACTTTATTCAACACGCATTATTATGCCATAGAAAAGAAAGTATGTAATCTCTTAAGCGCTGAAGCGTGAACGCAGAATATTCTATTTATTATGAAAGCTTCTGAGCAGAAAGAATCTGGGAAATATCTGAGAGCATATGTTTTCCTTCCAGATAAAGGTCTTGAGAGTAAACATCCTGTGATGGGTTTGGACTTTACTTCTTTGTACCCTAGTATAATTATGAACTACAATCTCTCGCCAGAAAAGATAGTTTCAAGACTTTCAGAAGTAAATATGCTAAAAAGAGAAAATAAAGTATTCTACAATATTGAATTTCGCTTTAATAGTCAAAATGTGCAAGTATAGACCATACGGCATAAGAATAAATCTGATCAGAAAGGTCTATTTTCAAAAATATTAGAAAATTTGCTTATTATGTGGAATAGAGTAAAGGCTCAGCTAAAACTTTTCAAAAAGAAAAAGGACTATATGGGAGAAGTTAAAAGTAGAATGGATTTAAATAGCATCAGCAGAACTTTCTCAGTGATGAGCGCAATCGAAAATATTTTATCCTCAACAATAGATAAGAAGAATGGGCAGATATCATGAATCTTTTTATTAGTTCGTTGTATGATGATTTCAGTAAAGAATATAATTCTGTCTGTTTTGACCATAATTCTTTAAATTTGAAGCAGAAAGCGATTAAATTGTTTATGAATTCATTTTATGGTGAGATGGGCAATAGTGATTCTCCGTTCAAGTTTATAAAACTCGTTAGAGGTGTTACTTTAGCTGGACGAGAAAATATCAAACTCATTGCAGAATTCATGAAAAAGAAAAGTTTTGGGATAAAATATGGTGATACCGATTCTCTATATCTTACTTGCCCAGATTTTTATTATAAGGAATGTGATTTAACCTACAACAACGAGAAAGGCACAATCTCAAAACTAGAGTACTGGACTGAAATGGTTAAAATTACTATAGTCGTAATAGAGAAATTGTGCAATGAAATAAACACTTTTATTAGACTAAAAACTAGTTCAGATTATCTTAAGATGGCTTATGAAGAAGTATTATTCCCAATAGTGTTCACAGAGAAGAAAAAATATTTTGGCACTCCTCATGAAGATACGGTAAACTTTGGTCTGAAAAAACCTTTCATTAGAGGAATTGATACTGTGAAACAAGGTAAATCCCAGCTTTTTAAGATTATAAGCAAACAGATTATAAATAAAGTTAGAAATGTTAATAATGAGCGCACACTCCATAAAATTGTTGAAGACGTTCTCAGGGATGCCATAACCAATCCCAAGTAATGGGATTTCAAGCAGTTTATAGAGACCGATACATGAAAACCTGATATAGACAACAAAGCCGTTCAGCGGTTTATAAGTCGAATGAGAGGAAAATATGACAGTAAGATTCCAGTACTAGGCGAGCGCTTTAGTTACATATTGACTCACCCTAAAAACACTTTTGATTTACATAGTAAAAATTAATGCCAACTAAGGGAGCATAGCAGGCTTTCCTATTTTATCACATAAATGTCGATCATTTTGCTGATCATTTACCAATCATTTTTTAATTATATCATATTCCGTTATCTATTAGTAAATTAAAAAATTCTACATATTAATGCATCCCCAAAATTTTAATAACAATTTATTTTATTCTAAATTTTAATTGATTCATGTTTTTATTCCAAT
>CAJVPQ010003848.1:0-10362 GCA_910591825.1 Funneliformis caledonium | reverse complement strand
ATAAATAAAATAAAAATATTAACTAAGTTAAAAATGCTAATGATATTAATAATGTTGATCATTCATCAATCTTTGTGATGCAGTAAGATTGACTTCACATAGTATCAATGTAACTAAAATTTGAAAGCTTTATTATGATCACATTTGACAGGCTTATTAATTATAAAATAAATCCATGTCTTTAATATAAATAATTTGGTTAAATTATTTTTTTCACATATTTTATTCCTTTATAATATTTGATTCCTAGTGAAAGATATATTTGATTAGCATTAATTTACAAAATCAAAAAGTTTATCACATAATAATAACTAATTACTTATTTCTTAATTTATATTCACAATCATTAATTATTCATAAAAATTTTTAACTGAAAGGCAAATTAATAAATGTGAACTCTATAATCTAACTATATTTAAAATGTGACAATATGTAAAAAATAATATATGAAAAAAATCTTAATTGTAATAAGTTTCTATTATTGAAGAAAAAATAATAATAAAAGTACTACTAATATTATTATTATTATAAAGATATAATTTTATTAATGAATTAAACAACAAAGAATATAGTGAAATTTTCTAGAAAAATCAGGTTCTAAAAAATTTTTGTTAAAATTAAAACTTAATGCATTTTAATCTAATAATATCAAAAATTTAAATATAATAAAAATATCATTTTATTAAAAAATTCACAGAATTAGATTTTCCTAATAATTAACCTATATTATCTTTAATACATAAATATAAAAATATTCACTAAAGCTATAATTTTGTCATTTTTATTCTAAATTTTCTACCCTACCTATATATCACTATATTTTCTATATTTATTCTTATAACTTCCAATGGTTATAGCTTCTTTATCTTTAATACAAGATAATATCTTTGAGAATTTCTTAATTCTGAGATTTTGAATCAACCTTGTAAGAATACAAAAATATCAAAAATATATATCAATAATATAAAATTTATTTACTAGGATCTTGATTATATTTATACTTAAAAGTAAAAAAAAGTTAACTACATAAAATTTACTGATTACTCATTATTTATGCAATAAAAGAAAAAAACTTTATTATAAATACTTTATGAATATTTAATTGATATTAATGATAGGAGATAAAATCCTTTAATATCAGTCAAAACTTAAACAAAACTATATTAAAATCATAATAAGAGATATGATGAAACCCTTTTGATATAATAAAAGTTAAAACTGATAAAACTATATTAAAAACATAGAAAAGAGTATAACGAAATTATTTTGAGAAGGTTTCAGCAGGCATCTATAATTGATATTGATAAAAAAAGAGAAATTAGGAGAAAGCATATATTTATATTTTTTAATTAAAAAATAAGAATTATTATAATAAAACTTTTTAACTTTACAAAGGTATAAATCTGCAAATATTTGTATATAATATGTAAAATTTTTGCATATAAAAGGAAAATCTGTTACAGAAAGAAAAACATACACAAAAATATAAAAACTTGAGAATAATTATAATCAATATAGTATATAAGATTATCAAAAGAAGTTACTATATTACAGACCTCTACCAAAAGTCTCCAGATGTCATCTTTTGGGCTTTTTTGTACTAATTACATCATATGACAGTAGAAAATTGTGGCTATATAATGTTCTAGTCATTGTTTACTTACAGTGGTAAGCAAAAGAAATGCAACCATTATTAATTACCTTTAAAAGCTTATAACAGGTTAACTATAGGGGCTAAAAACATAATTTTATATTTATTTTAAAGCCTAAATCTTGAAAAATAACCTGATATAAATTTAATATCCAGTTAATAATACCAAATTTGCATAATTTAATGATTTACATTAGAATTTCTTACTTAATAGACTTTGAGCATAGAAAATTTTTTTGGTAGACTCGCTACTATAAAACTGACACTGGATTCGAATTCTCCGCAGTGCGACGATTCTAACAAGCTAAATTTCGTCTAAATCGGGCCTGTAGATCACAAGAAAATAGCTTTATATTCAGGCGTTTTATTTAAAAAAAATTACATTAAAATAAAAAGAATCAAAAGTTTTATGAAATCAATTTATCAAGATACTAATATAAGATTAATTTAAGAAATAAAAAAATAACTAATCATACTGGTCAAAAAATTTTAGTACAAATACTAGAAATAATAAAAATTTCATCAGAAGATATTCAACTATAGTCTCATCATCATTTTAAAGAAGAATTGGCTACATATACATTGCTAACTAATAATAAACAAATGAAAATAATTTCTAAAATGATGGACCATATACACGAAAATGTAGACTAAACATATATACAATAGGTAAATCAATTATACTTAATTTAATGAATAAATTTACCATATTTTTTTATTTTTTTTTTATAGATCAATTATTAACTTAAAACTAGTTAAAGAATAATATTATAGAAGATAAAGAATTTCAACAAAAAATTAGTGGATTTATAACTGCATCTAAATGTAAATAAAGTTTAATATACTAAAAATATATTGGTAAGTTTGTTTTAGAAAAAATTTTAATATTAATTTTATTATTATTAAGTAATATCAAAACAAACTAAAGTTCTTTATGATCAAACACTTTCAAAATAACTATTACAACCAAGTAAATCTAACAATTCCTTATTTGAATTAAAAATTAATATGAATTTTAAATTGTTAGCGAAAGCTGGATTATTAAATTAGTTAAATGGAAAAATAAATTTAATAAATTAATTGCTTTATTACGAATAATAAAAATAATAAATATATTATATATAATATAACTAATAATGATAATAATATAATTGTTTAGCTTATATATAATAATGTTTAACTAATATAACTAAAACTGAAGGATAATATTATTTGATATATTAATATTTAATCAATATATCTAAAATTGGCAAGCAGCATGATCCTAATGACTATACTATAAGTATAATTAAAACTAATTATATAATTAATCATTTAATACTAAATAGAAGACAAATGTTCTTTATAAACTGTAAACTGTAAATTCTAATTATTATTTAAAAACTATTTATAATAATCCTGAACTTTTTTAATTAGCTAATATTCTATTTGGATTGATTAAATAAGAAGATTATAAAATTGTATTATGAAATTCAATATTACAAAGAGTTTCTAAACACTATTTATTATATTGAATTACTTAAAATTTATTGATTTAAATTATTCTAAATATATATATATATAGATACAATTTCAAAATATATTATATAAAATTTTCATATAATTTAAATTAGTAATTATAGAAATATATAATTACAATTATATATTATATAAATTACAAAAAATATATAAAAGTTTTAAATACTATTTCTATATTTAATTGTTAAAAATCTATTAATTCAAATTAAGTCTAATTTTATATCTTAATAATATAATTTTAAATTATATTATATAAAAGTTTTATGTAATTTTAATCAGTTTTTATTTTTAGATGTGATGATGCAAAATTTTATTATAAAAATTAATTTCAGTAATAAATACATAAAAATTTTAAAATAGATATAAATATAGAAAATAAAATTTGCTGATTAATACTATTTACTAATTAAATTAATTCTTACCAAACTAACCAGTTGTCCTATTTGATTCTGATTATAAAGATTTACTGAATAATTATTATTACCAAATTAAATAAATAGAAAAAGTTAGAATATCTGGTTATTACTGATCTAAATAAGACTAATAATGATCATATTTGTATTCTTTATTTAGAGAAATGAACAATAGAAGAAGCAAAATTATTTTTTCTGTTATTTAATTATGCAAAGAGATCATTTTTTATTAATAGTTAGCCACATCTAGTTTTTTAAATAAGATTATTTGATTGAAAATAAAATCAAAGAAAATGTAATTTTAATCAGTAATTATTAAAGTTATGATACGTGATTATAGCTAATCATTTATATGATTAAAAATAATTAACAAATTTAATGAAGTGAACAAAATGGATCAATACATTAGAGTGATCATATTTGATCTATTAAATATATTAGATTGATTATTTATAATAGTTATATTTGTTAGTTTATTTTATTTGTAGATTTATTATATTTATTTTATTTATCATTTATATTATATTTGTTATATTTTATTTTATAGTATTCTATTTTGTATAAATATCTTGTATTTTCTTTTGAGTTGAAAAGTAACTTGAGATAGAGTTTTAAGATAAACTAAGTATTCAATAAAAAAATCTTATTAATTCATTTGCTATTACCTTTTGTTGTGTCTTCATATAGGTATAATTGTAATAAATTCTTGTATTTAATTTAACATATTGAATTAAATGTTAATAATTTTAGTTTACAGATACCAAGCCAGTATTATTGAGAAATATTATGTAAATAATATAGTATAAATAATTTTCAATTACCGTTTTATATATATTCAAAATTTAATAAAATATTAATATCATTTAGATTGAAAATAAGTTAAAAACATATTAAAATTTGGTTTAATTTGAATTATTAGTTCTTATTTAAATTTGCAACAAATATAATATTTAAAAACTTAATATTTATTATTTATTTTAATTTTACTATTTGTAATAAGTTTATATAAATGATTCATAAACTAGTGATTCAAATTTGCTAAAAATTTGAAATTTAATATTTATAATATCATTTTATAATATTAATGGCTGAATGATAATATAAGTAATTTGAATGAGTTTACCTTTTTGTTAAATTTATATTTATAATAATTTGTAAAAAATATAATTTTAGTCATATTTCTATAACCACTGATTCAAATAAAATAAAATTTTATATGATATATTTTGAAATTGTATCTACGGCATATAAAAATTTGGTGTAATTCGAATCAGTGGATTTTGAGCAATTCGATGTAGAAAATGGCGTTCGGAAACTTTTGATAACCTTCTTAAATGGGAATTGCTCAAACTTCGGAATTAAGAAGCAGCAGCATCGCTAATTTAGGTGGTTGGAATATAAAGGACTTCTTGGCTTTGAGAATGCTCAGAACTAATTTATCAAAATATCCGTCTTTTCGAAATTTCTTCAAAGATTTTCATAGCAAGATTGGCCTTTGGAATAAATGTTACCTCGAGTTCTCTTTGAAGATTTTGTGTGTTTCATATGTCAAATACGAGCCCAATCAAATAAATTGCTTCTTGGTTAAAAAAAAGTTCCGTATTGATTCAATGATCATTAACCAAACATGCGGCTATCCTTGCTAACTGGATCAAAGAAAAAATGATAATGCAAAGGATTAAAAGTTTTCTTATTTATCTTGAAAGTAGTATGGCTATGGTATCAATACTATACACAAGGAGCATGCATTTTGATTATTTATACTAAAGAAATGACACAATAATTGGTGGATATTGACGATGTATGGAGAAATACTAGTGAAAACTTTATTTTTTCATTAGGTGATGGAAACGAATTGAAAAATTTTATGAATAGTTGAGTTTTAGATGAAAGTAAAGCAATATATGAATCGAATTATCGAAATATACCAAATTATGGTAATATTGATTTGGATAACTGGTCTTTACACAAAAGCATATGAGAGTCAAATTTTAAATTAAATTAATTTTATTATCGAAGTTTTGTACTTTCAAATAACATTAGAGAAATTTTGTGTTTTCTATAAAACGTTATTATGTCGTATATATTGTGATTGAGATCCTCCTTGAGTATAAAATGCGAACAAAAATTGTTTGTATATTTATAATTGCTACAATAAAGTCATGTGATACTTAACGTGATTATAATAACATATTCATGTAATAGTTATTGGAGGTAATCATTTTTTTTTAATCAAATAATAGATCATTTAAAAATATTGAAAGCAATTTCATTCCATCAAAATCAGTCAACGACTTTTTCAAAAATGATTAATTTTATTTAAAGAGAGTCGCAAATTCTTATAATAATTAAATATTTAAAATAAATGTTTAAATTATATTAATTCATTGATAATAATTTCAGTAAACAAAGTTTTGTCTAATTTTTAAATGCAATTTATTGAGCAGTCAGACGTTCTTCGCCTCCCAAATAATACTTTTTCAATGAAAAATTGCTAATTTCTTAAATGATAAGATTAGAAAATTTAAGCATCAAATTAATAATTAGTATACGATTATAATAAAAAATCATGATATAATGATATTATTTCTTGCTCTTCTTTTTTTTTCCTTTCTTCTGGATTTTCTTCTGAGATTTCTCAACATTTTGGGTTTTCTGTGGTTCCTGATCTTTAATTATATAATATCTAATACTTTTGGATTTTTCTGAAAGAGAGAAAAGAGTTATATAAAATTATGGTACAAAATAATCAATGCTTGCATACATACCATGCTCAAAAACAGTTCCATCTTCTTCATCAACAGTCCATGCCACTTCGTTATCAGTCCAGGGTTTTGTAGCCGTCTCTTCTAGAGGATTTCTAAGTGGCCACAATGCATCATCCATCGTATACAACTCGAATATTCGACCATAACAATCAAAAAAAATCATTCCAAAATCACGTTCCCCAATGAGTATGATATGGTCGAAGCCAAAGTCTCGAACATCGTTAACATACTCATAAAGAGCTGATTTTACATTCATACAATCGGTAAGATTTGATACTTTACAGGGCCTAGGGTATACAGTATCTGCAACATGTTGACGGTTGGATTCACTTGCAAACATTTCAACTACCATGGGTGTATTGTTGCGACACCTAGGAGTTTCATCGAATAAGATACTTTCTGACAGTTGATGCACGGGTTTAGCGTTCCCGTCCTGGTCACATTGATAGTGTGGCTGTATAAGTTTACACGTCTCCTTGGTTCTTCTTGCAACGCCTCCCACGGGATATATTCGGAACAATTTCCCAATGGAACTTTCCATTCCTCTAATTCTTCCTCTGTTAGAGCAGAACTCGTGGGATTCGTCGATCGAAGTATCTTCAATTCTTCTAACCTTGTCTTTCGAACTTTCTTTTGCGTTGTATATAGTTCTAATCTTGTTATTTCTAGCAGTTTCGCAACTTTCTGTTTCTTTTTCTTCTTTTTGGGCGATTTCGCAACTTCGCGTTTCATTTTGGGCGCCAATTTTAGCGAAGTTGGTGATAATTTTACTGACGCTCCGAACATGATCTTGTTCTGTGCCGAATATGTTACATTTATTGCGCTCGGACGGTACTTTTTTCTCGTTTCTTTCTTCCTGATCCATTCGCGCAGAAACTCCAACTTTCGTGTGAGAAACGCCATCTGATTCTCGAGATTCGCCTTCCTGATTCGGAGTTTGACATAGAAGGCGTACAGGAGACAAATTGCGTCCCATGCTGTAATAATTTGGATCGTCGCGAAATTTCCACACGTGATTTTCTTGCCCGCAGGTCCGTACGGTAAGCTCCTACAGGAAATAGGTTTGCTAAAAATGTTTGGTTGATTTTCTCTAAAATTATATAGATTACCTGAACGGCCTTAGAAAGTCCTTCGATAGTTGTTTCATCCATTTTTTCGGTGGGTTGTTTAACCATGTTGGAAAACTGTAAAAAGGTTATTGGTGTCAAAACAGGTTATTTAGTGTCCTGCACTTCTTATTTACTTTTGTTTACTGGGAACCATAAAAAGATAAATGTGGGAGTAAAAAATAGATGTACTTCTTACTTACTTTCGTTTTCTGGGAACCATAAAAAAATAAATGGTGGAATATAAAATAGAAATATAAGGTTAAAGAGAAGATAATTAAGCAGACATGAAATCGAGAGTTTGATTACCACGCGACTTTTATGCACAAAAAAGTTTACCAAATTCAATTTATTACGTACTGTAGTAACGATTAGTAGATGTATACAAAAGTAAAAAAAATTATAAAATTATAATGGTTGTTAGTAATGAACCTGGGAAATATTTGTCTGAACTGATCGACACCATTTTACATTTCACAATATTCGCATTGCATTAATATCTACTTTTTTCACATAATCTAATAAATACAGTATAGTCTTTAATTAATTATTGATATTCTAGGAACAATTATATTTTTTTTCATTTTTTTGTTTGATATAGACACGTTATAATATTAGGATTGGTATGCGCATAGTTCTAATATAAAGTCGTCCCCCTCTATAGTCTCCCCTGTATAATCACATCAAATAAATCCCTCATTATCACACATTTCGTAAGAACCAATATTTATTAATGCTATATAAAAATCCCCTTTATAATCACAGTATTTTTATAGTCACCTTTCGGAACCAACACTTAGTAACAATATATAAAATCCCCCTATATAGTCACTTTTAATTATAATCACACTTTTTATTTTTGGTCCCGAGGATGTGTCTATAAAGGGGGACGACTGTACCGTATAAAAATTAAATAATTTAAAACAAAGCAAGTAAAATATTATTGCTTTTGTGATTATCAATTAATTCATCCGTAATCTTTCTTTTATCTTTTATTTCTTCCAATATAAAATAATTAATTAATAAAATTTAAAAGAAAAAGGTATGAATATTCATTAATTATTTTTTTAATCAAAAGTAAATATTAATATAATTACCTAATTCTGTGATGGATTGACTTCTTGAGAGTATCGCAGATTTTATCATATTGCTTAATGGTCTACTTTTATATGCTGCTTCTGAATGATTCGTGACTATAGGTCCAATATCTGATGAAATACGAATTTTGTTGCATTTCTGCAATATGAATTATCAAATTCAATTAAATACATATCTTCAGCTCTTTTTCTTAAATAATTTGCTGTTGGCCTTTTATTTGGATCAGGATGCCAACATTTTCTCATTAATTCAATAAAACCCTCAGATGCATTTGTAACAATTGGAGGACGTATATCATCACATATTCTAATAAGTTCTGTATCATGATCTTGATCCCAAAAAGGTCTTCTACCCGTCATTAACTCCCACATAATCATACCAAGACTATAGATTTCTGAGGACTTAATATAATTTTGTCCATGAAAAATCTCTGGAGAAATATAAGGAATAATACCATAAATTTTATCATCATCATCATCATCTGCTAATTCATTCAATTGTTTGCTAATTCCTAAATCACCTATTATAACTTTACAATTTTCATAACAAAGGATATTTTCACTATGAAAATCCCGATGAATAATCCCTTTATCATGAATATATTCAAGGCCTTCAATAATTTTATTCAATAAATCTAACTTTTCCCACCATTCAAGATAAAACTGTTCTGTTAGATAAAGTTTCAAATCACCTGCTTCACAATACCTCATGATAATCATATAATCTTTGGAAATAGGATCGTGAGTGATTCCATAATATTTATTTATATAATCAGGTATGAGAGATCCATTATTAAGGTCTGTAATTTCTAAACCAACAATAGTATCATCATAAATAATGACTGATTCTTCATTACTCAATTCTAATTCTCCTGTATTCATCTGATTAAAATGTAGAATATTTCGAGATGATCCTCCATAAAATGAATTGTTAATACTAGAAGAAGCATTATCGCCATTCAAATGAAGTTGTTGCTCAAATAATCGAATGTATGATCTATCATTTTTCAATTGAACACAATCAATTATATTTGTTTTTTTAATAATTGCATTTAATTCCTCAACCACTTTTCTCATGGCCGGTCGATTGTTTGGCATTATCCCAACACTCTAAAATCATATAAAAAAATTTATTGAACAAATTCATATTTCTTTATTAAATTTAAGAAAATACATATACCAGTATAAATGTTTATATAACCTTCAGATGTACCAGGAACGATAATTCTCTAATTCCTTGTGAAATTTCTATAACCAAACAAATGTCATCCGCTTCATCTTTAACATGAAAAGGATGATCACCACTTGATAGATCCCACAAAAGCACGCCAACACTGTAAACGTCACTCTTTTCGTTTAGTGCATATTTTTGCGATGTACAGTCATTTTTTCTTTCTCTAATAAATCTTTTAGTGTCAATATAAGGAATAACACCAAAAACTTTTGACTGATTAGTTGCTTCTTCAATTCTTTTTGATAAATCAAAGTCTGCTAGTTTAATAACGCTTTGATGGATTAATATATTTCCAGAATGCTATCGATAAAAAAAATTTATTATAATTACTAAAAAGGAATATTCATAATAAATAAAGTTAATCATAAGGTACCAAATCACGATGTACAATTCCATGTAAACATGATACTACACATTTCAGCTGGAATGCCAAGTTGTATTTATCTCCAGAAAGCGTATCAAAATTATTCTTTAAATAGTTTTTAAGCGTTGTCACGTTGGTTTCGTGGCTTCAAATAAAATCTCAAAAGGGGTAAATAAAACTAAGACAATTACTCAAGGAATCGCGGGTGAGG
>CAJVPQ010003847.1:0-10363 GCA_910591825.1 Funneliformis caledonium | reverse complement strand
GAGTCAAACTCGAGTTGAGTCAAATTGAGTCGAGTTTAAAATTTATATAACTCGAATCAAGTCGAGTTGAAAAATTTATAAAATAAATTTGACTTGACTTGACTCGAAAAAAATGAGTTGAATCGAGTTGATCCTTAAACTCGACTCAACTCGACTCATTCGGAACTCTATAAAAGCATATATGGGAAAGGCAAGTATAACACTTAATAAGCTTATTATAATTGATACATTTGTCTTAGGCCTTAGCAAGCTTCACATGTACAAATTTTGGTATAGTTATATAAAGGAAAGATATAGTGTTAAAGCTAGGCTTGGCTATATGGACACTGATTCATTTATTTATCATATTAAGACTGAGAATATCTATAAAGATATGAGCAAATGACCAGATCTCTTTAATCTTAATGGAGATACTACTATAAGTAAATATAAGGATAAGATGCCTGGTAATGTGATCATAGAATCCTTTCACATTTAGACCAAATCTTATTACTATATCCTAGCTGATAAATCTACACAGTCTAAGCATAAGAGGATTAGTAAGAAGGGCATGAATGAAATAGCTACAGATTCATATATGCCAATCTTAGAAGGCTTCTTGCTAGATGATCTGATAGATAGGTCATTATTATCAGAATAAGAAGCTAAAGATTTAACTATACAAACTGAAGCTGATCCTATGACTTTAGTATATCAGGACTGTCTCTTTAATAAAAAAGTATTCTATGCCAAAAATATGGGTATTAGATTAAAGGATTACATATTATCTCTGGTTGAATCTGAGAAAAAGGCTCTCTGTCCTATAGATACTAAGTGCTGTATATTATCAGATAAGATAACTACTTTACCATATAAGCATTAGCGCAATAGAATATAGTTAAAGATGGTATCCCCCATGAAGAGGCTGAAAAAAAGAGCTATAATTGCAAAGCTCTCAGAAAAGTATCAGAATAAATGTACTGATCACATAGCCAGCCTATCCTATTAAGCCAAACTAGTGAAATGTCTTGAGAAGTGTTTATTTATTAGAGTATTATTATATATTTTTTTTTGTGAAATAAATATTAAGTAATATCCTTTAAAATAAAAATTATGCAAAAGCAGTCTTCCAATCATTTTAGCGAGTATGTAAAAAATATGGAAAAGCTATCAAAGTTAGCAGGACTCGATCATTAAAATTCTATAATATTCAGCATACTTATTGAAAAATCAAAGCATTAGAAAAAAAATTAAGTGACCATTATTTTCAACTAAAAAAGCTTGAAAGATCTATAGACTATATAGAAGAACGAACTGGTCTAGAACCTGACAAAGAACTAACTGATTCCTCTGAGTCTAGTTCATTCAAGTCTGAAGTGAAAATAGTTACATCTGAGTGCTATTCATCTGAAGAAATAAAAGTCAAATGTTATAAACTAAAAAAATACCAAGCGATCTCAGAGAATGCTAAGTATGCATATTAACAAAATAGAAATATAGTTAGTTTTCTTATTTCGCATATAGGATTACTAAGAGATTATCAGCCAGATGCACTAATCATGAAGTTTTTTTTTAATTTACAAGAGGATAATGAATGACAAAATGTGATGTATAATTGCTAATGAAAATCTGAGGAATGTTTTCTCCTGCGAAAATTACAAGTGCTATAAAAGTAACTGTATAAATTATATTGACAAGAAGTAATGGCAAAAGCTAGCAGTATATCCATCATGTCAGGTTCAAAGCAAAGTAGTATGTTATCATCTTTTCTTACCAATCTTAGAATCCTTAGATATAAAATACTTAAAAGTCTCGAAGAAAAAGATATCAGAGATATTGACGTTTTAGAACTAGGATTATATTCTGAATGTAATGAGAAAATTTTTTCATTTTCTATTACAAGATTTACCACGCTCACCTGTAATCATACTTACTATAGACTTTATATAGAAAAAAAGCTTTTGAACTCTTGCCCATTCCCTGGTTGTAAAAAGAACATTGATACTATAGAAGCTAGGAGGGTTCACAATCATTCCAATCAAATGGTGTTTCAGCTATATCAACTCTGATGGGTGAAAAGTTTATAATAACTTCACCAATAATACACAAAGATACTATAGAAGATATGAAGGTTGCTGTGTATTAACAAACTGAAAGTGAATGAAGCAGTTTAACGTGTGCAAAATGTTCTGAAGATATCATCCAAGTCTTTTTCCAAGTACCCTAAAGACCACTAGTATTTTTTCCCTGTAAGCATGCTGTGCATTACAATTGCATCGATAATCTGCAAAAGCTATGCCCTATTTGCTAATTATCTAAAGGAACTGAGGTAGGGAAAAAACGTTCTAATGAGTTTACTTCTGAAAAAGTCTCAAATAAAAAAGTAAAGCAGATCAGGAAACAGGTTGATAGAAATACTTTCTTTACATTAAAAAAACTAATTATAAAGTTAACTTCTTCCGAGTCCCCAGAAGATGATCTCTTTCAAGACTCCCTCATTACTTTGCAGTCGAGTATCTCTGAGATAAATATAAACTCGCTTAATTTTCTCAATTTATATAATAAGATTGATACTACTGAAGACAATCTTCGAAGAACTACTTATAATTTGCTTCAATGCTATTATAATTTTGGTCAAGCCATTAAGCAGTTATTTGATCATTTTAGAAAACTTGTAATGAGAATGTATTTAATGCTAAAGTTAATGATAGAATCATGAATCAGATTTCTGTGCAAGATAAACTCACCAAGACTAACCTTTAAAAAAGAAAGGAATGGGATAAAAAGGTTTTCAGGCTCTTTAATAATGTTAGTGATATAGAAGTAATAGAACGGTTAAAGTTTTTTAACACTACTACAATCTTAAATCTATTCTCAAATGATATCGATTTTCTTATTGTTAGATTAAATGAATAAATAGTACCTACTGCTATATGTATTTTGTGTAACTTTTGATAATAAAGGACGATCTTTACTGAGATCCCTTCCACTATGACCATTTTTAATTTTTTATTTGTAAAGTAGTGTGACATTAAAGTTACAGCTCTTAGAGCTAAAATCATAAAGTTTTCAGTTTTCATTCTACCATATTAATTGGCATAAATAATTCTGTTACAAAACTTTGTCAGATATCATTGGTTTAGCTGTGACACACTTCTCTCAATAAGATTTTGAATAAGAATTTATATGACTAAATTAGCCAATCATCTCAAACATGTGCATTTTATTCATAATAATTTTCAGGCTATCCAGTAAAGAAAAAATTTGAAATCTGATTGACTTGTAAGTCAATCTATAATTTATCTCGTAATTTGAGTTGTGAGAAGATTGCGAGGAAGTGTCAGGATGATACAAATTTTTATATTATATAATAATGCCTCTAGCTAATCCCTGTTAATCATGAAAGATCTACAAACTAAAAGTGACAGGAGAGCGCTGGAGACTAACAAGATGCTGAAAAGAAGCTAGATATACTGTAGTATAATAATTATCAAGAATAAAAAATAATATACTATCTAGCTATGGTAAGAGAATGGTATACGACATAAATAAAATGTGTTTCTGATCTTCGTTAAAGTATATATGATGTAATAGGTGATACACCACCTAAATCAACTGTAATTCTGTGTGACTATTTGTGCAATAAATTGATTTTCACATATATTTCTAAAATATTTTTGATTTTTTTCTCTTACAATGTATAGCGGGATAGCATTTATTGATATATGTATTTACTTTAGAGAAACAAATTCTTTGACACCAATGATTCCAAGCAGAATATATTTATATAACATTGTTGGGTCTTAGTATTAACTATTAAGCGGTCAGACAAGCAAAAAAAAGTCTATATATGCATTGTCACACCATTTTAAAAGTTGAGATCTTCAATGCACATTCCGCATGTTCTTATCTTTGAATACAAACTTTTGACGTAAGAATCCATTGCATATTCTTTTACTTCAACTCCGGGCTCAGAGAAGTTGTAAATAGAGATTTAAAAGGGCAGTATATGAATTCAAGTTATTCGTCGCTTCATAATTTATAACATTAACAAAAACTAATAATATTTTTTTACACAAACATATCCAATAACTTGACTAGTAAGATCTATAATTTTCTTATTACCTTCTCACTAGAACATATTACCACTTTTTTTGTAGTCTATCAAGCTATGAAAGATAATCTAACAATCAAACAAAATGATTTAAGAAGTATAATAAACAGCACCATTTCTTTAGCAAAAAATGATTATTCTCGAGATTTATTAGCACAAAATAAACTTCTTACAGTTTCATTATAGGTTAGTTAATAAGTTTTATAATATCTTTTTATTAACAAATAATAATTGGTGCAATTCTTTATCATAAGATTTTGAAACTCGTAAAGATTTTAGTCGATGAAGGTATTTAATAACCTGTTAGTAATAAATTCAACTTTATGCACAAAACATGGAGATTACTCTGGGTATTCGATGTCTGCTAGTAATGAATTTAACTCCAAGGATGTATGGGGATACTCTGACTTTAGTCTTTTAAGTTTTGAGAGTTTATATATAGAAACGAAGTTGCTTACAATGTGTAGGCCATGCAGAGATAGCAACTTTGCTATATTATTTCTGATGACACTTGCGAGTGATATAGAAAATATTCATTATAAGAACGAAGATTAATATGTATTTTTAATACACTAGTCTGATATTGCTTTTGAGGGGTTTGTAGTCTTCATGATATAGAAATGGCAATTAAACCTCTTAGTGATAAAGAAATTAAGGATAATATAGGGGACTTGAAAAAGAAGCTTGCAGTAAATTTCTGTCAAATTTCTTATTTTTTGCTACAGCGCAAAACTTATATAATATATTTTCTCTTAATTTATAGGGAAGTACGACTTCACATGCTAAAGAAATACGTAAAAAGTTAAAAAATATATCTATTTCTGATTTGTCATGAAGAGATGCAATTGCTAATCAGGTAATAAGTGATGATTTCGACCTGGTAAAAAATTTGGGAAAATCTGTACATCAGTCTTTTATGAAAAATTTTAATATTAATAACTTGAATGAATTACTACTAAAGCTCTTGTATAACAAAACTTGAAAGGAGTCAGAAGAAAATCTAGTGGAGATAAGTGGAGAAATCCTTAATATCCTGTAAGTAAATTATTATCATAAATTTATTATAGTTACTAATTGCTAAGAAAGATCTTTATCACAAAGTAACGATGTGTGAAGGAATCCAGCTTTTGGTCTAAAATTTGAAAATACATAAAGCGAAAAACTTACGTGACAAATATTATAGTTCCTCTACTCTGAACTACATTGAAAAAACTCTCAGTTAGAAAAATTGCTTTGTTCAACACATAAGTCTCCATTTTATATACTTATATTATATGTTAGCAACTAACTTATAAGTTTATTTTTATTCAATGTGAAGCGATAAAGTGTAGCTAGTGCTGATAGAAAGGGAGACAGAAAATAAGATAAAAGACCTGATGTTATGTTCATAGAAAGGAGTGAAAAAATTATACAAACTTATATTCATAAAATCTTCACGTATAGCCTGTACCAGAATCAAAGAAGAGAATGACAATGTAAAGCTGTGAAGAAAAATGAATGATAGAATGGCTTGGATTTATAAAGGTTGCAAACTAGATAAAAATGAGTTTGGGGTTATAGGACTCCAAATCGCTGAAAAAATAATGCATCTGAACATTCTAATTAAGGATACTAATGATATTTATTGCCTTTTTTGTTTGCATTCAGTTGAAATCCTAATACAACCAGCTGGTGAGGTAATGTGTTGCAACTTGTGAAGGTATTATTACTTTTATGAAATATTACAATTATTAATATTTCTTTGTTATTAATTGCGCCAGAAGCTAGATCAGAATGACTTAAGCGAAAAAGCTTCACAGTATCTTCTGATCATGAATAATTAGATTTAATTTTAGAATGTATCCCAAGTATCATATAATTTATTTTATACCAATAAAGTTACCTTGGCAGTCAATTTCATAAATATATATTCATATTTTTTCATGTGAGTTGGTATGTGTCAGATAATAAAATTTTCTTAGCATATTTGTAGGACTGCATAGTCTCAGAAAACATGTAAATTTTTATTCTTAAATAAAATGAAATAGTAAAAAATTTATTATCTGTACTGCGAAAAATATGATTCTGTATTAATGCTAGCTGGTAAAAGTGATCAGTGTAATTAATTAATATTTTTAGCTGATCTGCCAGATGTGATGCAATTCGCATAATATTTCTAGTAGATTTCTCGAGTGATTCATGTTTTATGGTCTCATCCATATCCATAAGGTAAAGTTTCATAGGAGGTAGTCCTATCTTTTGGTTCTTCTCTGTATTATATTGGAATCCATAACTCTGATTTTTATTTAAGGGTATTGTATAATTCGAAAGATTTTTTTCATAGGCAGAATATTGGTTACTTTTTTTCGTGAATTTCACTATTTTCTAATCATGAACCATATGATCACAATCAGTAATAAAACAAGTATGAAATACGTTATCATCGGCATCATTAGAGAACTTGTAATGATAGAAATAGTTACTAGTGCTAGAGGTATTTCTTAGGACAATAGTACTGCTTCTGCATCACCTAATTCCAAAGGAATCTTCTTTCTTGAAATTATTTGAGACAAAGTATTTTTCTTTGATGCTAACTGGTTGCATAGCAATCTATTTTCATCTATTAACTTTAATCGCTCTAAAGACAAAATATCTATTTCCTATTTATATATCTATCTGATGACTCTTTTCCTTTTTCTATACATTCTATTTCATAATTTTTTGAATTAATATCCTTCTTCACTCAATTTAATTCAAGCCTGACAGAATCGATTTCTTTGGAATCAGATGAGCTTATTTGAGCCAGTTCCTTTATCACCCCTATTATATTCAAATCATGATATATATGCTCTAGATCTATATCCTCTAACTTACCTTCCAATTCACGTATTTTAGTTTCAAGAAAAAGAATCTAAATCTTGTCAGCAGACTAAGCTTTCTGGGCCAAAGTTAGCTTTCTCTTGAACGATTTAATTTTGGCAGTATATTTGACTTCAAGCTCACTATTAGCTATATTTAGCTAACTAAACTTATTGTTAAAACTTAAACAGATATGATTAAAATCCTTCACTCACTCTAAATATATATCCTGCAGGTCTTTATAATTATTAGTAATATCAGAAGCAGATTTGATATTACCGCGCAATGTTATCTCAAGTTTTGATTCACAGATGTTACCAAGCTGATAATCTAGTAAGATGTATTTATTTAATAAATCCTCAACCACCCTCCATTCTCGATATCTCTTAAAGTATGTACATTGGACATATTTTTTGGTTTAATCATTAGTATACTAAAAAATATGAACGAATTTTTGAGACTATGCAGTCTAAAAGTACTTTATTTTTTATAGATACTAGCCCTCGTTAGCATAGCTAACATGGATGAACACTCACTTCGCAGTTTATTAAAAGGCTGATTAATTAGCCAGAACAAAGGGCAGAAATTGAATATAATCATTACTGATAAAAAAGATCATACCTAGGTATTTAAGATCTGATGCAACCCTCTTTCACTTAAAGTAATTCATGAAATTATAGATGCTAGGGGTATAAGTAATATATTATCAGTTTTAACTAAAAAATATAAAATATCGAAGACATATATTTATAAATTCTGGAACAAGAACATCCTTCCGATCCTTTATTAAAGAATAATTAGCCTAGTAGTCAAAATATTAATTGGGATAAAGAAATCGAGATCATATATGACTTATATGCTAAACTTCTTTACTGATAATTTTTAAAAGATTTCATATATCCATATTTTTTAAAAAATCATTAATAAGGTCTGGTCTTTTTCAGAAATTATTAAAAAAATTCAATAATGTTTAATAAATATTGATTACAATACTTGAATAATGATTGATAAATTTTGATTTTTATCAGTTATTTTTTGTTTGATAATTATCAATAAATGGAATATTTATCCAAAAAATATTAACATGTGAGTGTTACCTATTTATCACCTGAAGTTCTTGAGAAAATTCACAATTTCTGTGAAAAAGTTAAAAATGCTGTAACAGTAATGGCAAAAAAATATCACATTTCTATCTGGTGAATTTATGAGATTTGGTGTAGATCTGTAATGGAGCAACCTAATCATTTCTAATAAGGTGGATTAGATAACCAAAGCCTAGGTAATCCTAATATTACTTCTTTGTTTCAGGATAATGTATTAGAAGACGCTTCGCTAGGATATATCACTATTTCTGATAACAAGAAGAAAAAGATTAGAGGGAAGAAACGATTCCAAAGGGGTCAAGCAATATCTGAAATAAAAAAAGAAATTATTTCACCTACTGAATCCTCTGAAGATGTCTTGGAATTGTATAAGAGAACTGATAATACTTTAGAAAAAATTAAAGCAAGAGGTCATTCTCTTATTTTCAAATAGTTATTCATTCCATTCAATCTGACTGCGTAAATTATTCTATGATTTTCAAATTTGATTGAATATTAGAAAATAATACCTTTTCAAGCTCTTTTATACAGACTATCATATCTTTAGAATTCATACAATTTATGCATTTTTTTTAAGTCCTCCTCAGGGCTAGAAGAAATAACAGAAATCTGAGAGTTGAGAGACACTTCACATGATGATTCCTAATCCTTTTTTGACAGCTCCTTTCCTATAGTGAAGATATTATACTGGGATTTGTAAACTAATAGGGAGATGGTAACAGTCTTTCTATTTTAGTTTGCCTTAAATTCTTTCTTCACTAAAGGCTTCCAACCAGCTCGATACTGCCATTGCGTTTCAAGAATAAATAGAGACAATTCTTTTCCATTATCATCATATTCTGTAGGGACGACAGAAAATTCATCTGAAATACTGTCTTTATTTTCTCTATTTTCAATAGTTATAGGAACAATATCAACTGTACCAAGGGAATTGGACTTACTTGCGACCCCATTAAGTCTGTGAATCTTTTTCTTATCTATTTTTAGACCCAAATGCTTTGTAATATTTTCTGAAATAATTAAGGAGTCTGATCCACTATCTATTATTGCATAAGGTATTATCACACCTTCCACCTTACAGGAGATGGTCACAACATCATCAGCATCTTTTATTTGTAAAAAATTTATCTCTAAGGGTTTGGGTCAATATATTTGATTATTTTTTTTTCAGCTGAATGACATTGAGCATATGCTTTAATAGCATGATTCAAAGTATGCCTATTTTTTGAATGGTTATTATTTGGCAATATTTCTATTTTCATAATATTATTTGCTATTCTTTTGATTTAGTGCAATTCCTTAAGGATCTGCTCTTTCTGAATGGTTTGAGAAGAAGACAGAACTTGTAAAAGAGGCTTCTGCTCAGTATTTATTACTTGTAATAGTGGAAGTAAGACCTCTTGTACTTTTTTTATAACATTCTCCCATGCTAATTCTCTTCTTTTAACTGTATCATCTAGCATAACAGTATTCAAGCAATGGTCTTTTAATTTGAGATATATTGTATTAATAAATTTTGAAATTTCTATAAGAATCTCTTTAGGACAATGGGAGACTACTGATGATATTATAGATTTTAAGACTATTTGATACATTTGATCCATAGCTATATAAAGCGCCTTATGGCTAATTATATTGTTCAATACTTTGGTATTTTCAGCACAAGATTTAGAAGTAGGAGATTCCTTCTTGTGAGTCTTTTTTATAGGTACTACACTTCGTACCACTTTTTTTACAGCATAGCAATTTCGATCAGTAATATTTAGAACAGATTCATTACCATCAACACATTTATCATTTTCCTCAACTTCCTCCTCAACTATGTATTCTATTTCAAGCTCTTCGAGATCTTTCTCCTCTTCAAATATGTATTTTATTTCAGGCTCTTTGGAGTCATCAGAGACTCTCTTAGGATGGGATCTTTCTCAGCATTTTGGTATACATAATTAACCTTTTTAGTACTCTTAACTCTAAAGCAACTCTAAGGCAATTAATTTTTATATGGCTAGCCTTTCTATAAACTGAGCAAAGACGAATAACTTTTTAAGAAACAATTTGTTTAACTGGTATTTTTTGTATTATCTTTCTAACAGCTTTCTTTGTAGCATTTGTATTTCTAACCTCTAATTCTGAGAAGAGGCTCCTTCTAACATGAGTCATTTTACACTCTAGTCTTTTACCAAGATCATTATTCCTTAAACTGTAGAAATTCGCAAACAAATTTGCCTGCTTATTTACTATAAATTCCCTTCGATTTACTTTTATGAAAAATTAAAATTTTTAAAAAATTTTTTTTTAAATTAATTTTATAAATATATATAATATTATA
>CAJVPQ010003846.1:0-10364 GCA_910591825.1 Funneliformis caledonium | reverse complement strand
ATATCGCAATATTGAGTATAAGCCATATCACGTGACCAATAATATTATGTGTAACCTAAGATTTTCTGTTACCCCCCCACCTCCTAAAATATTAGGTAATATATGTCACTCCCCTTATTAACTCTGAATTAGTAAGATTAAAAATTATTATCTTTATCATTGTAATATTTGTAAGAAGAGATTTATTTAAAAGGAGATCTTAAATATTAATGAGATGTGTAATCTTGATTCATTCTCAATAAAGATCTTTTAAATTGATTACAGTATTAAAAGTTATTAGATTTTGAAGTAAGTGATCTGAATCTAAAAGCAAATTAATTAAATTCATTATTATTATATTATCTACTAAAAATTCTAGATCTTTTATTAATAATATATCTATTAAGTGAATTATGTTATTTATAAGTAACATTTATATTACTTTTAAGTTGAAAATAGTATAAACTATATTATTATAAAAATAACAAAATTTAGCTTTAAAATAATAGAATGCAAAAAGTTTCAGATGTAGTTTTGTTAAGAAAATCTTTAAATCCTGCAATATAATTATTTTTGATTTTAGATTTAACTTAGATGTCTATATAAGCATATCTGATAACCTATCTATTAATATTTTGTATTTATATAAAATTCATCTGTCTGAATTTATTTAATTTATTAAAGAAAATTATTACATTATATGATTATCATAATAGTTCTTAAATTTATTTTTGATATTTGCAATTTTATTATAATATAATAGGATTAAAGATAATAAACATAATTAATATTTTGTAACATATAATGTTATAATATATGTTACAACATAGTTGCAATAATTGATGATATTCATTAATTTGTTACAACACCTAGTAATTAATTTAACTAATTTTTGCAATTTTGTAATATTTTGAATATCTAAATGTCAGAGACGTCAAATTTTTGCAATTTTGCAATATTTTGAACGTCTTAAACAGTACTAAAAATATTGTATAAATGTATTGTGCTGTGTATAAAAAATTTTAATGTGTGCATTATATATTTTGTGCAATTTAGTCACATGATTAAAATATTTTATTAATGTTATTCTTTTCAAAAATAATACGCAGATTTCTAATCAAATAAATCAATATTATTTGGAGCATTTTTATAAATCATTAATAGCATATTAAGAGTATCAATATTCATGCGATTTCTAATTTTAGTTTTAGTTAATCTATATTGAGAAAAAATGCATTCTATTTGAATATTAAATAAGAAAATAATAAGAATAAGTTTAACAAGTAAAGAAATATTTAGAAATTCGTTATAAAAATATGGTTTTATACAAAAAATAAAATTCCAACCATCTACACTATTTAAATTTTTAACAGTTTTTATTATTTCTTTTACTAATTCCCATTCTTGTTTTAATTTTTGTTTATCAATTAATGCTAAATTAATTTCGCCATCTTCTGCTTTTTTATCATTATCATAAAAATCAGCTAATATTTCAATTTTAGCATTTTCATAATTTGATAAATCACTTTCATTATGAGATACAGTCAACTCTTGTTATAATAAACTCTATGTCCTAGACCTCAACTTCGCTATAAGGCTATAGTGAAGATTTTAAGAGATTTGATTGGCCAATTCTCTATAACAAGAGTATTTTTATTATATTTGTTCAAAAAATTCATTATATTAAGAGTTCGCTATATCAAGAGTTGACTGTAATAATCTTGATTCAAAAATTTTCACTATATTGTATAAATCTGTATCTGGAAAATGAGATTTTAAATTTTGAATTATAGTTGTTGCAAATTCTAATATAGAGGAAGGAAGATATTTTAAACTTATAGAATTTTCACCTATATACAGAGGGTAAACAAAAGTTTTCGGATACCTTTATAAATGCGATTTAAAAATTTTCATCATATAATTGTGATACCATACTGCAGACATATGATCGTCAATTGTTTATTTACATAATCAAAATAAAAAAATTCATGTTATTTTTGTTATTTTAATTTATATCACTTAATCTCTACTAAATCGAAAAATAATGGGACAAAATAAAGAATTAACCAAAGAACAACGCGGAGCCATATTTTACTGCTACCAACGTGATGATAGTTACCAGATTATTGCAAAGATTGTTAACTGCAAAAAATCAACTGTTTGTGATACATTAAAAAGAGCTAGCACTACAGGATCGGCTGAATCAATACCTCACTCTGGACAACTATCCTTGATTACAATTTCTCAACGTAATCACCTCAAAAGAATCATTACAAATGATAAAACTAAAAATTGTCGTCTTTGTACTGCTGGAGTACAGCAACTTTGAAAAAAAAAGTCTGTGTAAGATGTTTCAACTAAGACTATTAGATGAGTTTTTCATTCAACTGGATTAAGAAACTGTATTACACGAAGAAAACCTTTAATTTCACCAGCGAATATAGAGACACGTCTCATATGGTGTTTAGAACACCAAAGTTGAATAAAAAAGGATTAGTCAAAGGTCATGTGGAGTGATGAATCGACCTTCTCTCAATTCCAACAAAGTTGCAATAGTAGAGTATGATGAGAACCAGCAGACGAGTGGGCTTTATCCTGTATATCAGCCACAGTAAAACATAGCCCAAGCCGTATGTATTGGGACTGTTTTTCTCGAAAGGGAAAAAGGCCAATTATTGCATTATCTGGAATAGCAAATGGTGAATCACATGTCACCATTCTTCGTAAATATGTAATGCCAGCTATAAGACAAATATTTTCTAATAATGATGGCTGATTCTAAGAAGATAATGCCCGTCCGCACAAATTAAAAGTTGCAATGAATTTTCAGGTAGAAAATGGTTTTCTTACATTAACTTGGCCAGCCCAAAGTCCTGACCTTAACCCAATTGAAAATTTATGGGCTAAGATTAAAAAAACATTCATGCATATAAAAAACTACTATCAAATCTTGCTGATTTCGACCGATATGTTAAAAGGCATAGTGAGAAATTCCGATGCATACTATAAAAATTTAGTTGATAGCATGCTACAGTGAATTCAGGCTGTGATTGCGGTAAAGGGAGGCCAAACCAAGTATTAAAAGCTTAATATGAATTGTATGCCTTAACCAGCTCTAAATAAAATAATATTAGAACTTTTACTATTAATGCTAAAGAATTATAAGTTTTATATTTGGTGAAAAAGTGTCTGAAAACTTTTGTCCACTCTCTGTATATAGATAAAATATTTCATATATTAGTGCTGTATTATGATATCCAATAAATTGTGTTGTAATTGCTGATATTATTGCTTTTAAATTAAATTGAACATCAGAAATTGATATATAATCCTGTTGAAATACATTAATTAGTTTTATTAAAATATACATTAAATCTGCAAGAAATTTTGTAATTAATATAAAGTTTGAATCTAAATTATCCAATAATCCTTTAACCTTCTCTTGATCTTACTTATTTTTAGCTATTATAATATTATGATATAAAGTATTCTTAATTGAATCAAGGATTTGATGTAAATTATAAATAACGTTTGACATAAAAAGCTATTAAGTATTAATAATATTAAGTAAATTTAACTGTGAATCATTATTTGCTTCTTGAAATTTAATATCCATTTGTATGAGTCACTAAAATAATTATATAAAAATTTATATATAGCTTCATATTCTTTAAAATATAGTACTTTTTTTGCTACATCTTGTCCTACAAGATGTAAACGATGTGTGATACAGTGTATCAATGTCATAAATGGATTTATCTTTTTCAATTGTGTAGTAATACCAATTTTGAACCTAAAATATAATAAATTAATATTAATAAATATAAATTTTATATTAATTAAATATAAATATTACATACTGATTATTATTGAAATATCATTACTGCTAAAATGAGCAATATTCGTGATATTTAAGTTCTTATTACATATAAAATTTTTTAAATCTTTCATAATACTTTCTGCTTTACAATCTTCTAATTTCATCAAACCCATATAATGAATAATAAGTACATTATAAGCCATATGTTGTGAGGCAATAATAAAGTACTTTTCATCTATAAAATTACTTTCATCAATCATTAAACTCCAATTTTTTGACAATTTAATTTCATTAATAATATTTTCTCAATAACATGTGCAATCACCATAGCAAAGTTTTGAGCAGCAGTAAGATTCAAATAATCACCATAGTTTCTGGATTTAATAGACTCTTATGCAGAAAATTTAAGTGGTTGAGGTTTTGAAGAAATACAATTACTATTTTAAATTAAATCATATAAGTCAGAATATATATTAAGAGAAAGGTGCTTTTTTGCCACAAAATAAACACATTTCATTTGTTATATAATTTTTAAATCATCATTATCTAATTGGTAGGTTAACAAATTTGCAAATCATTATTTTGTTTTTTGATGTTTTTGATCTTTTTCTTCATACCTTCTAATAATATCTCTTTTAAAAATATTAGTTTCACAAGTAAATATATTACTGTATTTTACTTCTTTACACCATTTGCAAAACATCAACACAGTTCCATCAGTTTTGAGGTACTTCAACCATTCCCATTCTTTTAACCAAGAAGAAGAAGGTTCTGTTAAATTTCTACATTTTTTTTGATCTTGTATTTGAGGTTCTAATTCTCCAAGAGCCTAATGTTTGCCTTCACTTTTCATATTTAAATTTAAATTTTAAATAACCTATTATTACTATGCTTTTTATAAAAATTGTATATTTGTTATTCTAATTGAAGTTTATTATTTCTAAAAAAACTTTCATATCATAAAATGCTTTTACAATATACTAAGAAAAGCTCATAACCGTTTATAATATATTAAAAAATCCCATTATTGTAAAACTCTTTTATGATATATTAAGAAAAGCCTATTATATTTGTAAATCATAAAATTCTTTTATAATATATTAAAAAAAGATCATTATTTCTAAAAATTGTAAAATTCTTTTGCAGTATATAAAGTAAAATCCTAAAATCGTAAAATTTTTTTACTATTATCTTTTCAATATCTAAAAAAAGCCTAATATTTCTGAGAATCATGAAATTCTTTTACAATATATTAATAAATCCTTATATCTTCAAAAAATTTTATATTTGTAAATTTTTTTAAAAAAAAGCCATTGTCTCTTTAAAAAATCTTACATTTGCAAAATTCTTTTACGATTTATTAAGTAAAATATCTAATTAAAAATCTCAAATTACCTTATTTAGCCTTAAAGAGACAGATCATTATGCAAATACAAAAAAATGAATAAATATTTAAAGATGCAATTATTATGATTGTCATTATTAAATTTATAAAAATCAAATAAAAACAAAATTGATATTTTTAAAAAATATTACATATTTCCTTGTTAAATAAAATTATAGTGATGTGATATAATGGTTAATTGATTATATATACTATAGTTATAAGTTATATTTTGGCAAAAAATTTTTCAATAGATATTAAATCACGTTTATTGTGTCAATCATTATGTCAATGTGTAATTTATGTATCAAATAAATTCTAAATTCTGTGCATAAAATAATACATACTTAAAAAATTAACACTACTAGTCTCAAACGTCAAAGACATTAAATTTTTGCATTTTTGCAATATTTTAAACGTCTCAGATGTCAGAGACATTAAAATATTACATTTTTGTATAATTGCAAATAAATCGCATTCAAAATTAGTAAAGTCATATAACATTTTGCTGATTTTGCCAATTGGTCATAGTGAAGTTACATTTGATCAATCAGATTATTAATCAGAAAATTTTTAATTCAATTTTCTTTTTTTTAGTTTTTCATAAAAAATGTAAATTTTTAATTTAAATTTTTTTTTTCAATTTTTATTTTTAAAAAAAAAAACTAATCTTATTTACCTTGATGACTGATTCGTAACCTATAAACTGTAAACCTTTGGAGGTAAGTTTTAATGATAACTTTTTAATTTAGATTTTTTTTTTTCAATTTTATTTTTAAAAAAATAAAATTAATCTTACTTACCTTATAGATAATTTAGAATCTATAAACTGTGAACCTTTAGAGATAAGTCTTAATAGTAATTTTTTAATTTAGATTTTTTTTTTTTAATTTTTATTTTTAAAAAAATAAAAACTAATATTACTTATCTTATAGAATGATTTGGAACCTTTAAACTGTAAAATCTTTAGATTGTAGATAAGCCTTAATGAAATAATTTTAATTAAATTTTTTTTTAAAAAAAAAAAACTAATATTAATTTACCTTGTAAATTGATCTAGAACTTTCAACTGTAAAAATCTTTGAATGAGGTAAGTCCTAATGAAATAATTTTAAATAATTTTTTTTTTGTAATTTAACAAAGAATATTAATATTAACTTACCTCCAAGACCGATCTGGAACCTCTAACCTTAAAATTTTTAGGTTGGAAGTAAGTTGTAATAGAAAATGTTAATTAAATTTTTTTTTAATTTTTTTAAAAAATACTAACATTAACTTACCTTGTAGACTGATCTAGAGCTTTCAACAGTAGAATCTTTGGATAAGGTAAGTCCTAATGAAATAATTTTCATTAAATTTTTTTTAATTTAAAAAAGAAAATTTACATATACTTACCTTATAGACCGATCCAAAACTTCTAACCGTGAAATCTTTGGATTGGAAATAAGTTCTAATGGAATAATTTAATTAAATTTTTTTTTTAATTTTTTTAAAAAAATACTAATATAAACTTACCTTGTAGAATGATCTGAAACCTTTAACTGTAAAATCTTTGAATGAGGTAAGTCCTAATGAAATAATTTTTTAATTAAATTTTTTTTTTAATTTAACAAAGAATATTAAAATTAGCTTACCTTGTAGAATGATACAGCATCTTCCAAATCTTGTAAATCTGAATTGGTTAGTATTTTTTTTTTTTAAAAAAAAAAGTAATTAATACTAAATTTATTTTTATAAAATGTCCGGATCTTTGAAACCTTGGGTTAGAATCAATCGAAGATAAGTCTTAAATAATTTGTCAGATTTTTTTTTAAAAAAATAATTAATACTAATACTTATTAATATTTGTCTTTATAGATCAGCTATACTTAAGATAATAGAGGCAGAATTATTATATGCATATGTTAAAATAAAAGGTTTTGTTTAAAGATTACAAATATGTTAATAGAAATATTAGCAAAAGTGTATTTAAATGTTATTATATTAAAAAGCTAAAATCATATAAAGGAAATAAATAATCCAGATACAACACGTAAATTTTTGAATTTATAATTTTATATATTCTCAATATTTTGAAATATATTTAATTATATTCTTATCACTACTTATAACCTCTTGTATAATTTATCATGATAAATTAAACAATTATGTTGTTAAATGATCAAAAATATAATAATAAAATATTGATTTCTTATTTTTACCAATAATTATTTTTGAATATATTGATAAGATCTGAATCTGATTATAAAATTAAATTAAATAACACTTACTGTAAAAAATTCTTATTTTTATATTTAAATATTTTAACAATTTTTATAACTAGACTACAACTATACAATCATAAATGATATCTTTAAATAATTAATTTAAATTAATATTAAATAGATCATTACTTTTATTAAAAATCTAACTTTTTACAGAGGGTAGATAAAAGTATCTGCACATTCTTTATAAAACATGAATTAATGCTAATAAAGTTATATGATTGTAATAACAAATTGCATTTACTGTATATAATACTTAAATATTTATTTATATTATAAAAATAAAAGAATAACAATTTGTTTTTTTTTCTTCTCTGAAAATTTAAAAAAAAAAAGTAAAAACTAAAGAATTAACTGCAATGTTTTTTAAAGAAGAAAACAATCTTTATATATTATCTTGATCAGCTTAAAGTTTTGATT
This sequence comes from Funneliformis caledonium, assembly GCA_910591825.1. Lineage (NCBI taxonomy): Eukaryota > Fungi > Glomeromycota > Glomeromycetes > Glomerales > Glomeraceae > Funneliformis > Funneliformis caledonium. Next base: position 2,497 of record CAJVPQ010003846.1, on the reverse strand, counting down.
TCAATCCAATTAAGAATCTTTAGGCGAAGTTGAGAAAGTATTTGAGCTTATAAAAAACCTCTATCTAATCTTGTTAATCTTAACTGATATGGGTAGATTGCTATGAAAATCAGGTTCTGGAAATTTTTTAGCAAAATTGAGATTTTTATTGCATTTTAGTTTTTGATGTAATTAGATTAAAATGTATTAAGCTCTTAATTTTAGTCAAAAATTTCTTGGAACCTGATTTTCCTAGAAACACTCCCATATGTTAAAAGGCATGGTAAGAAATTTTGAAGCATACTATTAAAAATCTAGTTAATAGTATACTATAATAAATTTAAGCTGTGATTATAGCAAATAGTGATTCAACTAAGTACTAGTTACTTAGTACAAAATGTAAATATTAATCAGCTTTAAATAAAATATTAATTGTCCTTTTATTATTAATACAAAAAATTTTAAGCTTTATATTGAGTGAAAAAGTATGTGAATACTTTTGTCCATCCACTATATTATTTTTTTTAATATCATCTGAATTCAAATAAATTATCTAAAAACTTTTTTCACATTTATTCAGAAACTGTTATGCTTGTATTTCCTTATAATCAATATTACATATTATTAACTATATTTATTTAGATAAAAGTAGTAATGGTATTTCTAAATGATCATATATTTTTATAATTGAATCTATAAATATTGATAAATTATATATTATTAATATAATATTAAATATCCTTACTTAAAAATAATAAATATATCTTTTATTAATCCTGACTGGGATAATAATTCAAATGTAAAAAATATAACCATTTATTTAAAAATATAAATCACTTTTTATATAAAAAAGTTTTTATACTATCATCAAATTTATTTTAATTATCTTAATGTCTAAGTTAAAAGGCTGTAATAATTGATTTTACATATTAGAATTTCTAATCTTAGGATTTTCTGTAAATCTTACAAGTATTTGTTATACTTAAATTAATTTAGCAATTTATTACATCTTAAATTTAAGATATATTTAGTTAAACTCATAATAATAAACTTAAAATAAGTAAGTATAAAGTATCATAACTAATTTTAGATAAAAGATAATATTGAAAGGAAAAGTAATTTATGTAGATTTAAATTGATTCTCTTATTTATAATACTAAAACTTATACTTATTATCAATAAAGCAATTGACTAATAATAATAAAGGTATATAGATGACGTAGTATAATAATATTTTAATTCAGAATTCTAAAAATACTGAACATTCTGTAAATTCTAAAAATACAGAAGATCTATATAATTTTGCAGATCTTCTAAATACTAATAATAATTCTAATTTTACGAGTTAAATGAAATCTAGAAATATTTAATGTTATACTTATTTTTAATATTCTAATTTTATTATTATTTTTATTAATTTTATATTTTTATTATTTTATGTATTTTTATTATTTTATTTTACTTATATTTGTTTATCAAATTAATTGGTTTATAACATAATAAATAATTAGTTATGACAAAAAAAATTTTATATAAATAAATAGACTTTTTGCTTATATTGTAAATTAACTCTTTTGAAATTGAAGTAACTCTTTTATAAATTAGAAATTAAGTTTCAATATTAATAAAGAAATCAATTAAAACTTATATCTTTCTGCTTCTTCATATCTTCATATAATCTGATGTGATTTCTACATATTATTTGTAATCAAATTTGTCATCTAAATTCTTTAATTAAATTGTTTGTTATCTTGTCTTTCAAGTCTTTATACTTGATAGATTTGTTTAAGTTTAAACATGTAAATTTGGTAAAATTAAGAGTTAAGCAAATCCTAACATTTTAATCACAGTAAGCTGCAGTTAATAACCTTAAGTAGAGATTTAAGAATATAACTAACCTGAGTTAAAAAATTCTATAGTGACATTATAAAAGAGTTAATTTATAATTTAAATAAAAAGCTATTTTATTTATATAAATTAATTTGCTATAACTAACTACTTGTTATATTATAAATTAATCAAATATAAATATATATTTCAATAAAAATATACTTAAATATAATAAAATAATAAAAATAAAATAAACTATAAAAATAAAAATAAATAAAATAAATTATAGATATTAAAAGAATTATAAGTGAAATATAATAAATAAAATAGATAAGCTATACAGAAAATACAAAAGAAATAGAAATATTATTAATCACTATTTGATATAATAAAAAGATTATCTAATGTGAAATCATTATTAATCGATAAATTTTACATAATATTTGGAATTGCAATTTCTTCTATTAATAATACTCATATTTATATAGACAAAAAATTAATATCTTCTTTAATAAAAATAAAAATTATAATTATTAAATAATCTTTATGATCTTTACTAAACTACTTGACTTCATTTTAAATATATTTGCTAATTTTTATAATAATACCTTAATATTTAATAAAATAAATGTTATAACTAAAAATGACATTGTAACTAGTTGCAATTAATGATAAATAAGCTCCTGAA
>CAJVPQ010003845.1:0-10367 GCA_910591825.1 Funneliformis caledonium | reverse complement strand
TCTGTCCGACAATGAAAATCCGTTGTATTGTAAAATTCGTTATATCAAAATTCGTTGTAGAAAGAGTTGACTGTACTAAATGCAGATAATATTACAGAATTATATGGTATGATAGAGTTTGATAATTATTGTTATTTAATTCTTTAGACGTGTATTGACTACTTTAATGAGATGTTTTTTTGAAGAAATAGTGAAAACTTTAATAAAGGTAACAAGCTTTAGAGAAATAGATGATTATAGAAGCATAGTAGAAAATAATTTGTTGGGTCTGTCAAGTTGCACCTTTGAGATGATAATTATGAGGTTATAGCACAATAGCAGTATAATACTAAATGTGTAATAATATGTATATAATATATTACAAATACAATACAAATACATTACAAAAATAATAAAATCATATTATAAAACAATTACAATCACATTACAAAAATAATAAAACAATTACAATTATATTACAAATACATTATAAAATTAATAGAACAATTACAAATACATTATAAATATAATAAAACAATTACAAATATATTAAAATACAATTACAAAGCTATTACAAAAATAATAAAACAATTACAAATATATTAAAATACATTTACAAAGCTATTATATGTCTAATTAAAAAACTATTTCAAAAGTGTTTTATATTGTTTTGATATAAAATTATAAACTTAGATAACATAGTTTTTATCATTTTGTGATAGCTTTCGAAATAATGATGAAATGATAACAAAATAATATAAAAATTATTTCAAAAAACAGTCATTTTTAATAAAGTTGCTTTTCACAGGATTTATATTCATACGTAATGCAATTAATGCATCAGGTACAAAGTACCATGTGATGTAGAATTATCAAATGCAAAAATACTAATAGCATTTGAATGAGTTGTTTCAAATATGAAAATTGCACGTTGAATTATCTTAAATAAAAAAAAATATTTATTAAAATAAAAAAAAAATAATTAATTAATTACCTGTTCAACTAATTTTTCAACAGTCCACCAACCATTATGATTTTTTTCAGGGTTCATTATAACTCAGGCTTCATGTAGAATTTTATTTCCAATTTCAGAAAGTTTTTATTCTTCATTTAATTGCAATTGACTAATTGTTTTATAAATAAAATCACTTATATGTAAAGCTTCGAACGGTTTGATTAATCTGAAAATTTTTGGTTTAGATTAACTTCAGTTCAGTTACGGATTGCAAAAAATTCAATCTGAAAATTTTCAGTTCAGTTCAGATTTTTTCAGATTATAAATCTAATCTGAACAGAAAAATATTCGAACTGAACTGAAAATTTTGGATTAATCTAAAATTTCAGATTGTTTAAAACAATTAAATTTATCGTTCTTTTGAAATGATTAAATTATCGTTCTAAAAGAACAATAAAAAAATCGTTTATTTGGAACGATTGAAGTTATCATTCTAAACGAATGATAAGAAAATCGTTCAATTAGAATGATTAAATTATTATTCTAAAAGAATGATAAAGAATCATTCATTTGGAACAATTGAAGTTATTGTTCCAAACAAATGATAAGAAAATTAGTCAATTAGAATGATTAAATTATTGTTCCAAAAGAATGATAAAAGGATTGTTCAATTGAAACGATGAAATTATCGTTCTAAATGAACAATAAGAAAATCATTTAATTGGAATGATTAAATTATCGTTCCAAAAGAATGATAAAAGAATCGTTCATTTGAAACAATTGAAGTTTTTATTCCAAATGAATGATAAAAGAATTGTTTATTTAGAACGATTGAAGTTATAATTCTAAATAAACAATAAGAAAATTGTTTGATTGAAATGATTAAATTATCATTCCAAAAGAACGATAAAAGGATCATTCGATTAGAATGATGAAATTATTGTTTTAAACAAACGATAAAGAATCATTCAATTAAAATTATTAAATTATCATTCTAAAAGAATGATAAAAGAATCGTTATTTAGAACGATTGAAGTTATTGTTCTAAATGAACGATAAGAAAATTGTTCAATTGGAATGATTAAATTATTATTCTAAAAGAACAATAAAAGAATCGTTCAATTGGAATGATTAAAATATCATTCTAAAAGAACAATAAAAGAATCATTCATTTGGAATGATTGGTTATTATTCCAAACAAATGATAAGAAAATCGTTTGATTGAAATAATTAAATTATCATTCCAAAAGAACAATAAAAGGATCGTTCGATTAAAATGATGAAATTATCATTTCAAATGAACGATAAAGAATTGTTCAATTGGAATGATCTAAAATTTTGGATTAATCTGAAATTTTCAGTTCAGTTCAGATTTTACTAGTTTACGGTTCAGTTCAGTTTCAATTGGCATTTTTAAGATTTATAATCCAAACTGAACTGAATCGAATTATCAGTTCAGTTTCTGATTGGCCTATAATCTAAACCAAACTGAACTGTTTAGAATATTACTTATATGAATAGTACATTCTTGTCCTTTTTTTTTGCAAAGGCTGTTTATGATTAGGAGCTTATTCAAAATTTTTTCTATTATTAGAATGAAATGTGATTTCATCATGGGTAACTAAAATATGAATTTGTTCATTTGGTTGCAAATTAGGATTAATTTGAATTTTCATTTCATTACTTTCAAAAATAGGCATTAATTTTTGATAACTTTATTATAAAAAATGAAAATAAATAAATAAATTGTAGCTTTGATTAACATTGCATGATTGACATGATACTTACATTTCTATTTCCTTTAAAAAGATTTTTCAATATTTCACTACATCTTCATATTCATATCCATTTATATAAACTCCCTTTTGATATTTTTTATAATAATAACCCATTTTTCTAAGCCAATTTCTCGCAGTAGTTTCACTAATAATTAATAATTATAAATAATAAATATTATTTAATAATTAAAAAATTAAAAGTAAAATATTTACCTAATTATTGTTTTTGTTTTAATACCAAGTGATAGGAAAATAGTATTTGTAATATAATCCATAAAATTGGCAACATAAAACTCAAATTTTTTTTCGCAAATAAGAAGTAACTTGTATTTGAATATCTTCATTATTAAGTAAACTTTTTACTTTACAATGCTTTCCTCATTTAGAAAATGGGATAGACTCTCCATTTTGTAGCATGTGACTTCATAAATGAAAACATTGAGCAAACTATGATCCTTTTTTAAGTTATTATAAAATACTAAGACTAGTTTCTAGTTTAGAATCTTGAAATTCAAAAAGTCACATAAATTATAATATAGCAATTAATCTTAATTTGTGACCTTTCATCTAAATTCTTTTCTTTTAGCTATATCTCAAGAGAATTAATTACTTATTGGAAATAATTATCATCATCATTAGGTTCATCTTCAGATTCTTCACTTATTTCATTACTTTCATTAGATTTACAATAAAAAAAATGATCAATTGTTTACTTATTTTTTTTGGCATCCCTTTTTGCTTGGGCATAATGTCTGCATTTAGTTCTTGCAGAATTTCCTGTATAAGTTGATTTGCAGTTCAATGGAATATAATTCCGCATTTGATCCATTAAAATTTGAATCAAATCTTCTCGATTATTATCTAAATCATTATCTTCCCATATAATTTTTTCATCATTTTTTGCATCACAAAAAATTTTTCACAAACTTTCTTAATTATTTTTCACTTTAAGGTTTATTTCAGCTATTTGAACATATTTCTTTTATTTTTTTAGCAAGTATTTTTATGTATTTTTTTCTCTTTGATATACCGATCATCAAACTTTATTTTTTAAAATAGAATTGCAAAAAGCAAATTACATGTAATTGCATATTCATTATTCAAATTTATAATTATATTGATCTTTGATAATTTTACCACATCTTTTAATAGAAATTTAATGTTAAAAAGTATTAAAAATTAAATTTTTAACCTAAAATTTGGTGACCAAATTGAGGATATTTTATATATGTATATATAATTTTTTGCTGAATTAAAATGCACATAACTTCTTATACATAGATCTAATTTGAAAAATTAAATCATATTTTTATAGCTCATGATCTGATCTATTAAAGTATGATGAATTTTTAAATTAATATTTCTTTTTTTGAAATATATGGCTATTTTAAGATAGAGTTTAAGACTTGATACGACTAGAATGCTTGAGCTGTACTAAACTAAATAAATTAAAAGAACTAATTATCAGTGATTTAAACAGAAAACAAGAAGACAGACGGATATCTTATATTATATATCTTATAATTAATTATCTTACATTATACTTTAGACTAATTATATAAAATTACTTAAAACTTTGTAATACTTACCATATGTTTTTTCACATATTTTTTCATAATTTTGGTAATTTATATTATTATATTATTTGAATTTCATATAGTTTTACATATATTAATCATATATTAAAAATATAAATTAGAACTTTTCAATTATTTGATTAAATTTTTATTAAAATATTTAATATTTTATTATTTTAGTTTTTTCTATTAATTTAAATAGAGTATTATAGTATTACTAAAGTTACTGAATGAAACCTAAAAGTTTTACAAGTCATCTAAATGAAAAAAAATAAAATTTATCAAAATTATTAAAATCTTATTAAAAAATCTGCAAAATTTTGAAAAAGGTAAAACTATATAAAAGCTTATAAAAATGTGAACTATATCAAACCCTTAGTAAAAAATAAGTAAAACTATAATTTAAATGTTTTGCTAAAATGAATTTAGACAAGTAAGCTTAAGTATTACTTTATAGAAACTAATACATTTATTAATAAATCTTAGTAAAGCTTATATTTATACTAGTTATGATTTTTTAAAGATAATAAATATTACTTTTTGTATAAAAAATCAATAAACTCTAAAAATTTCTATATTTATATATTAACTATTTAAAAAATGAATTAATTTGTTAAAATAATTTTAATTTATTTAATATTATTTATTGATATATATATTTATTATAAAAAATGATAAAGTATTTTTGCTTAAATTTTAAAAAAATGATTTTTAGTTAAATAATTTTTTTATAGTTTTGTGAAATTTATTTTTAGTTAGTTTGTATTTATTATTAAATAATTCTTTTATAATATTATTAATAATATTCTATAAATAATATATATATAAAATTTATCATTTTTATAAATTTTTTATTTATATTTTTTTTTTATAATTTTTATCTATCATTTTTTGTCATTTTAACAATTTATTAATCTTTGCCTTTATTTTTAAATTTTGTTGAATAATTCTTTTTAATATTTTTATAATTTTATTTCTATTTATTTTGATTTTTTGATTAAAATAAATAATAATTTTAATAAAATAAAAAATATATATATAAAAATATTATTATCAAGATCAATTAAAGAGTTTTCTAAATATTTGAGTAATTTATTAAGTAAACTAGTCTTATTATTATATATCTTTGGATCACAATCAATATTTAATAAATATTATATTTCTCTTATATTTATATTATTTTTAAAATATAAATCTTTAAATTATATGATATTTAAGTAAATATTTATATTTTTTTATTACAATTTAGTTAAAATAAACTTTAATATTACAAATTTATAATAAAAAACATATATGAAAATAATATTTAAACTAAAATAAAGTTATATAAGAGGGTTTCTAAGAAAATCAGATTCTAAGAAATTTTTGACTAAAATTAAGAGCTTAATATATTTTAATATCAAAAACTAAAATGCAATAAAAATCTCAATTTTGCTAAAAAATTTTCGGAACCTGATTTTTTTAACAATTAACCTATAAATTAAAAAGAAATGCATTTATAATAAAGTTATAGTTATAACATTACTTTTTAATTTTTATAAAATTCTGTAAAGATGAATAACACTATTTTATTTTAAAATAGGAATTTTAATGATATATTCAGTTATAATTTATTATTTGTCAAATATTATTTGTTAATAGAACTATATTGTAGATCATCTATAAATAAAAATAAAATTATCCAATTTTAAAATCCTAAAATTTTTGTTTTACATATTATAAAAGAAATTATTTATAATAATAATAAAGCAGATAATAAAGAATAAAAATTATAATTTTAAATATTTAATTGATTAGAAAGTTTTTGATTTTTAGGTGATTGAAGATTACAAATTTTCTTATAAAGTATTTAAATTTCAGACATTGATCTTATCATATAATATTGATTTTATTTAATGAAATTCGATTATGTGAAATTTATCATATAAAATGTGTATATTACAATATAATACAAATCGATTGGTAAATTTTTTTAAAAAAGTTTTTTTTAGGCATGCTCTGACTTACCAAGAGAAAAACTGCAGAGAAAAATAAAAATCACAATAAGAAAGGAAAATTTGATACAATTACTAAGTAAGATTTATAAATTATTTAATTTATTTGTAAGAAAGAATACATTATTTAGATTAATTTTTTTTTAGAATTGAGAATAATACAGATGTGAATATATTAAGAGAATAATTAAGGATAGATTAAGATAATATTTTTAGTGAGAAGGATTAAAAAAAAGATGAGATAAGTAATTAAAGAAGTGATATTGATTCAGAAATAGAATAAGATATATAGAACAGATTTTTGAAGGTAAATTTTAGATTGAAGTAAAGATTAAATGTCAAATTAGAATGGAAAAATGTGATTCTTATAAAGTAGGTAAGATACTAAAGTTAACTTATTTTGACAAATGAGAACCTAGTGATTTATGAATAGAAGTAGCAAAGGAAACCTAAAAATTAAAAAGATTTTTTAGTCAGTAAGTTAAATCAATGCAAGAAAGTTCTCAAGATATTTCATTAAATAAGAAAGAAGCTTTACATTTGACTAACTATCTAAAGATATAGTTTCAAATTTAGAGAGAAATTTGAAAGAAAACGTTAACAGAATGTTTGTAAAAGAATATGTTAAAAAAAAGCTATATTTGAATATCTTGTATATTATTAAAAGGAGAAAAAAAATGAAGGAAAGTATAGATGTAGTAAATATGATATATAATAGTAATAGCAAATTAAAGGTTATTTGAATTTGACAAACAGCAAAATATTAATGCATTAATAATACACTGCCTTCATCTCATCAGGAAAAATATCAAAAAGTTAGCAGAATTATTGATGATGAAAATATTGCTAAAATGTATTATAAGTGGATTCATGAAAATGGAAGTTATACAATTTCACATTAATTTAAAGAATTTGATCAAGATATTTGATTATCAAAAGTAGGTATTAATAAAAATATAATTAGTATAAGTATGACAAGGTGATGGTTAAATATACTTGAATATTATTATTAATAACAAAAATAAGGAATATATTATGATGAGTATAAAAGAGAGAATATTGTAGAATATTAAAAGGTATTTTTATTAAAAATGGCTGAGTTTGAAAATATATAGTAATATATAAAGGAAATAATATAAAAAAAAGTTGTTCTTTTATTAATTTCAGAAGAGAAAGAATATATTTTAATATCATGATAAATGCATCTTTTATTTGAATGATAGAAACATAGGATATGGGCTAAATTAAGTGAGTTACCATTATATAAAAAAGGTATCAAAAAATCAATTATAGTAAGTAAATTTTTAACTAAAACTTGTAGAAGACTTAAACTAACTGCTGAATAAATCATTATTCTGATGTTTCAGAAAAAGCACGAGTATATTTAAAAACAGGAAAAAATAATGAAGGATACTGGATAGCTGAGCATTTTAATAAACAAGTTGAATATAAAGTCATTCAAATATTTAAGACTTAATTTCTAAATTGTATTAAAGCATTTGTTTTTGATAATAATTCAAATCATTTTATATTTACTTCTGATGCATTAGTTACAAAAAAAATGAATATTAGACCTGATAAAAATGTATCAAAAATGTGTAATACTTTTTGAAGTCTAAATAATGAAAGACAAAGTATAAATTTTTCTAATTGTCAGTCAAAGGGTATAAAATAAGTTTTTATTGAGCAAGGATTATAAAAAAAAATATGATAGGAGAATGCAAATTATATAAAAATAAAATTAATGATCCTTTACATATAGATTATTATAGAAGACAGATTATATCTCTTCTTTCAGATTTTTAGCTTAGAATTCTGTAATAGTTGAAATAATTGAAAATGCTTATCATATTTGTATATTTTTTCAAAGTTTCATTATGAATTGAATTTTATTGAATGCTATTGAAAGCAACTAAATGATATATACAAAATAATTATAATTATACATAGAATGGATTGCAGGAAATAGTTTTTGTATTTTAAATTTTATAGATTTAATAACTATTCATAGATTTGCAAGAAAAATATAATGATATATAGATTTATATAGACATAGAATTACAGGTAAATTTGCAGAATATACTATTAAAAAATACAAATCACATAGGAAAATTCCTGAAAATGTATTAAAAGAATTAAATAAAATAAATTAAAAATAGAGCAATATTTTTTAATTTTTTAAAATTTTTTTATTTTAATTTTATGATTTAATAAATTAAACTAATATCAATAAATTGATAATTGTTGTTTAATGATAATCTTAATCACATGATTATTTTAAAGGCAAATTTATTCTAGACCCTATGTATAAATTAAATTTTTAAGTATTATCACGTGATAGGTCTAGGATAATAGCTTGAACCCTTTAAGGATACTCTTGATTTAATTGGATAAAGATCACATGATATATATGATCAGCAAAAAAGAACATCTCAGACTGTTTGGTTTTTAGATGATTTGTACTATATTACTTAATGCTATAGTTTAGATCAAAAAATCATGATTGAACTCATCCATTTAAGGCAGTTAATCATACAAACTCTATATACTAATTTAACTAATAATCGTGATATTATCTTTTTTATAAATCTATACACTTTACTTCTGAATATTATTTTGACTATAAGGGTAAGTATTATAAATAGTTATAATCTTTTTCAGCAAACAAAAACTTACCTTAGCATCTAATTAAACTTTAACTTTAGCTATTTAAAGAAGTGTCTATCCATGGTTTTTAGTTAAGTCACATATATTATTTTTCTCGTATGCTTTTATAAATCTATACTTTTATTAAACTTTTAACTTTAGTTCTTATTACTTATTTAAAGGAGTATTAACCTATGATTTTTAGCAGTATTATTACTTTCTAATAAGATGAAAAAGTTATTAAATCCAAATGCTTTAAAAAGTAGATGCATATTCCTGATTTTGTAATGGAAGAATAACTCTTATTTAGCTAGCGTGATTAACTTAAAAAGATAAACACCCTAACTTTGTTGTTAATAAAAGTTATCAGTTATTTATATCTCTTGTCATTTATCTTATAACAGGTAAAAGAGAAATATAATTATAATAGTTTGCAAATGTATTAGCAGAGTATTGATAATCTGATTTGAATGAAATAGGATTATTCATCAAATCTAATCACCTTAAATAGATAAATAGTTATTAAGAAATTTTTTTAAAACATTTTTTTTTTGTAAGGCAGTACTGGAATAACACACAGTATTTACTTGATGTAAATATAAAAATATTATTAGGTTAGGTTTTTAGATAAAATCTGAATGGATTAGGGAATGTAATATAGAAGAGATTTAAGCAGATCCACAGGCTCAAACAATTACATGATTTTTGAGATTTTATGATATTCACATAACTTATCAATCTTATTTTCATAGGGTAGTTTTCAGTATTAAAAAGTTGATTAAAAAAATACTTGAATATTATTAATAATTATGATGGTCTTATTTATATATTCTTTGTAGCATTATTTCAAACTACTCCTAAGATGACAAAATAATATTTTCAACAATTAATTTATTTGCAATAGATTTTTATGTATTATTTTTATAAAATATATTGATTATCACATCCAAAAAAATTTATTTGAACAATTATAAAGTATTATAATATTAATATACTCAAATTTTTTTGATTCATCATGTAATATTTGTCTAATACTAATTTTTGATATACCTATAAAATTATATTCTGCATTAGATAAATTTAATGAATGATTAACCTGAATAATTTTTTTTTTCTCAAATTTTTATAAATAACTGTAAATTTATTTGCATCATATTTTTTATCTAACTTTTCCAAAAATTCATTTATAAAAAGAACTTCTTTTATATAGTTTAAAATTATGTTAAGAAATGATAATAAAGAATTTTCATTAAAATTTGAATTTAAACTAAAATTATTAGAAGCAGGTTTAATAAAATGTAACATGTTAAAAATTGCATGATTAGTAATATTTTAAAATTTATATTATTTTTAAACTATAAAAAATTCTGTTAGTTATAATAAATATTATAATACTATACTTATTTTAATAAAGACTTACAATATCTTGAGCTTACAT
>CAJVPQ010003844.1:0-10367 GCA_910591825.1 Funneliformis caledonium | reverse complement strand
ATTTTATTTTTGTTTTTTTTTTTTATTTACTGATCTTATCGTACACGCGGCGTGACAAACGGAAATCCTCACGTGATGATGTGTGTAACCATTAATTCGTAAAAGTATAATGTCCTACGCTTCGCTCCGGACAATAATATTATTCAAAATCTGTCAAAAATCGAAGTGAAAGGTTTCGACGTAGTAAATGACTTTTGTCTTTTGGACAAATCTAAATATTTTCCTTTTTTTGATTATTTTTTACATTTAGCTTAGTAATAAAATTATTATTAAAAATGATTATCTATGTTATCAAAAAATCCTGTTTACCAACAAGTATTCTTTATACGTAGCAGGGAGCTTTAGATAGTTTTGTTTAAAGTAGTAATTACTTTGAATAAGTGTGCTTGTATTTATTATTTTAAAAATAATTTATATTTGTTATTATTAGATTTTATTATAATATTTGTAAAAAAGTTAAGAAATTAAAATCCAAATGTTGATATTAATTTATTGTATTTATCCTGTAATTGGTGATATTCTATTATAACTTGTTCATCTGTTTTTATTGAATTGTGGTCAAGTGCAATCAAAGTTAAGGAGTTCCATGTTTTAGCATGACTGATTGCAACATATGCTTGCCCGGCTGCAAACATTTGTGAATCCAATGGTATTATAACATTTGGTAGTGTTAATCCTTGAGTTTTATGTACTATTAAGACATAAGCATTTTGTATAAGAAATTGATGTCTAGATGCTAATTGTCCATTATAATTGAATCTATCAGTTGTTTTAGTTACAGATATATAGCAAAGACCAGATTTTGTTAAAAATGCTACATTAATAAGTTCTTCATTATGAATTTCCATTATAATGCCAATTGAGTTATTACAGATTTTATTATCATATAAAATGTTGTTAAAAAACATAACACAGATTCCTTTTAGAATTTAAACTATATCTGGAAGGTTTATATATTTTCTAAAATGTTTATTACACTTTTTAACATTCCAAAGTTCTTTATTGAGTTTATCTTAAACATATAATATAAATGATAGGTTATAGGATTCATCAATTAGCAGATGGAACATAGTTATTTCATTAATTCTATCAGCCATATATTAATATTCCAATATATGAGTTATTTTTAGAGGAGATTTATTATTTAAAGGTAATATTACTTTGCTTTTTAATTTCTCTCATATTTCATTTGTAATTTAATTAAATTGTATTTGTTGTAAAATTTTAAAAAACTCTATATCTTCAGATTGTCTTTTAGGTATAGAAAGAAATAATGGCATGAAGTAATCCCATGATATTGATTTAAATACAATTAGTGCATTAATAAGAGGTAGTTGTGCTAAATCTTCAACTAATAGGATTATTATTCCACCAAAAGGCAATGAATAGTTATGTAGTTCACAAAACATCTTATTAATAAATCTAGTAGATATGGAGATATCATAGAGATTTCATCAATTATAATAGCATTTATTTTTCTTGGTCTAGTTCTACTTTCAACATTTCTCATAGCCAATAATGTGTAATTACTTGATTCTGGCTTTATTTGTAATTCATAGTGTGTAATTTTGCTATTTATATTCTATGCAGTAACACCAGTCAGGATCATAAGTAGATAACTTTTACAATTATTAATTAAATAATCTATAATAAGTTTTATCATATAGAATTTTTCAGTTCTTGCTGCTTCTGTTAAAAAGTAGCATAGATGTTTATCTTATTGAGTAGTTCTTCAGCTTGAAATCAAAATGTTATAGTTAAAATATTGGTTATCTATGTTAATTATTGATGAATATCTTGGTAAATAAGGAACTGGATTAATTAGTGAAGTTAATTGTTTGCTTATTAATACTTGTAAATTAGTATTCAAATTTAAAGTAATTTATTGAATTAAATGATGATAATTTCGTATTATTAGATTATATTGAACTATTGATTTTTATTTTATATTAATTGTTAATTTTTGATATTCTTGAGAGAACTTTGATTGAAAAGATCTTTATATGTGGTAAAATTATTCAATAATTCTATATCATTATAAAAGAAAAATCTTAATAGTAATTATTGGTAAAAAAATTCTTCTTCAGATTTGATAGTAATATAATAAAACTGTACTAATAACTCTTTTTTTCTTTTTATCACATATCTTCCGTTAAGATCTATCTAATATAGTCTATTTAAATTTATTAATTTAGAACATATTTGATATTACTGATGATATTTTAAATATGTTATTTCATTAAAGATAGAATTTTAAGATTTTTTAAGATATTTGTCTATTGCATCATCCCAGTAGGGATTTTCATTATCATTTAATATTAAATGGATAGGCTTAACAGATTTTAATCTGGAAAAAGGCGATGCTAAAGGTAAATATTCAACTGCTATTGTAAATTGATAAAGTTTATAGTTAAGCAATAGTACTATAATTTCTAATAAAGAAATTCTTTGAGCTATTATATATATGATAAGCATCATGTTCTTTCAAATCAAATGCTCCTATAGGCTCAGCTTTTGTTATATATTTTGTAATGTAATGAACAAAAAATTTGAAGTAACATATATAAAACAATAATAGATTTATCATAATAATAGGGTTAGTGTATGGTAAGAAACTATCCATTAGTCTTCTGGTTTAGTCCTTTTGTAAATATAATAATATAAATCAGATAAAGTATAGGCTGTATTTGATAATGGTTGTGGAAATCCTTTAGAACATCTTTTATCAGATGCATAAGGACTATTGCATGTTTCAAGTCTATATTGATGAATTTGATATTTTATCACGAGTTTATATAATTCAGATTCATATTCTGGATTTAGTATATCAACTCTAATTATATTTAAATTAATTAATTCTTCAATTGGCTTTTTTTAACCATGCTATTCTATGAGTATAAATAGTGTCACAATTTTGAAATTCATCTCTTTTCTAATGGTGAATCCATTTATTCTATTCTGAAAGCTTTGTATTTTTTCATAATTTATTTCTTATGAATTCTAATCGATAATGATAATGTTAATATATATATAATAGCCTATTTGTAGGATTAGTATCTTTATTATCAATTAAGAATAGTATCGTAGTAGTATAAAATATTTGGATAATTAGAATGCATTAACCATCATTTGAACTTGAAGTTCTTTCTCTTTAAAATAAGTATTATCAGTTTTAATATAAAATGGCAATGTTGTTGTAATGTTTTCATTAATAATTAGTCTATTATTATATATGCTTGTAGTGATTAAATCTGCAGCAATTAAACAGTTTTGCTTATTTGTATTATTTTGTCTTAAAATTCTTACGTGATTTTGATGGTTGCGAATTTTTTCTAAGTTCATATATGATTAATATGACCAATATGAATGTAACTGAAATTTGGGATCTGGAGATAATAGGTAATGTTTAATATATCTTTGATAACTATCAATATATATTTGTTTATTAGGATTGTTATTATAAAAGCCTATTCCTATTGGAAAGAGATCTGAAAAAAGAAAAGCTTCTAAATGCTTATCATTATGAGAGATTGGAAGTTGTTTTTCATCTGAATCATTAATAAAGCCAGCCATTAATCAATCATAATAGAAATCTTCATTATGGATTTCTGTATTGAAATCATAAGGAAGCATTATTAATTCAGGATGATTTATGAGATGATTTGAAGAAGTTGAATTTTGAGAATCAGAAATTTTTGCTATTGGAAAAATTATTCTTGAACCATTTTCATTTGTATGTAATATAATATGAGTATATAGTTTAAAAAAAGGATTATTATTTTTAAGTCAAAGTGTGACATTATTTAATGATTCATAATACTAGTTTTGATTTAAATTATTTTCCAAAATAGCACCTATTATTTCAGAATATAAAAATAGTACACAAAATTTCTTAGAAAGGCCAAATTTTTCTGATAAAGTTCTATAATTTGTATATGCATTGGAATTTGAAATTTTATCTAAAGAACAACCTAAAAATATTAGAGAAATTAAAGTCTATAGTGCATTAGAATATTTTTAATTTTGAGCAGTATTTTAACAATATTTAAAGGTAGTCTATATAGCTTTAAATCTTTGCAAAAAGAGCAAACAGTAATTTTAGAAGGATCATTTATATATTCGACTGGCTCTTCATTAGGAAATATTACTGTTAAAGGATAGATTCTGTTATTTTTCTTTTGGATCCATTTTGCATTTGTTAGAAATATAAATATTAAACAGAATAAGTATAGTATCAATGAAAATTGCATTAAAATTTTTTTATTAAATCAATTTTGTAATAATATTAGTTCTTTACAAGATCTTCAATATAAAGAAGTTGACTGAAAGGTTAATTGATAATTAGTATTTGGTGTTATTAAATGATTTAGATTCTGATAATAGTGAAGTTTTGCATTATTCCAAATTGAATTATAATTTTTATCAGTATTTTGCTCAAAATTAAAGTTATTATAGAAGTAGTTTACAAATCAGATTGCTATTTTGAATATTTATTATTGAAAAGATGATTTTCTTTTAGTACTTAATTTAAAGTATCTATGTAGAATTTAATAGATAATATTTAATATTTGTTGTATTTATACTTTATTTATTTATTTGCTTATGTAATTTATTAATTTGTTATAATTATAATACAATTAATTAACATTTTATTTGATTATTTTGTTATTTTTTTTTGTAAATAAAGAATAAGAACGTGCTTATTTTATTTTTAATTTAGATTCGTCTTTTTTTAATATATAAATAAAAAAAAAGAATTTGTATTAATTTTCCAGCATATTTTTAAATATTGTTTATTATCTATTGTAATTTAGCATTAGTTCAGTTATAACATTTATTATTTAATCATTTTTAATTTTATTTTTTTTTGACGAACAATTTTTTTACATTATCAATTATAATTTTTATAAAATCAGCAGATTGAAATTAACTTTATAAAGAAAATATTGTTCATTTTTGGCTTTTTTTGTTTATTTTAAATAAATTTATTATACTATATTCAATATAATTCATATGATCAAATTAGGCTTATTGATCATTTTTGGATTTATTTTTTTTTTTGCTTTAATAACAAATTTATTATGCTATTAATCTATATGATCTGTCAAATTAGGCTTGTTGATCATTTTTGGCTTTATTATTTTTTTTGTTACTTTAATAAAAATTTATTTATGTTGTTATGATCGAACTATGCCTATCAGTCATTTATATTTTTATTGTATATTTTTATTTTTTTTTTAATTATACAAATTGATATTTTATATATATATATATACACTATCCTTCAAAAAGTATCCAGTTAAGCTTTTTTTAAATTTCTTAAGATTAGATATATTAATTAAATAAATTTTTTTTAAATAAACCTCCTTGTTTTGACGATAATGTACATATGTTTATATTTGTGTAATAATATATAGATCAATTTTTATAAACAAAAATATAAACAACTCCAATTTTGCTTTTTTTAAAAAACTGCACCAATTGACATGAAAAAAAATCACGAAATAAATGAGTTTGAATGCAGAAAAGTAATTAGTTTACATAAAGCTAAAAGAACTCATGAAGCTATTGCTCATATTTTAAATATTTCTAAAAGCACTATTACAGATACAATTTTCTGACATGCTAATTCTAATGATAGATTAAGCGTTAAAAGACCTAGAAGGCTACTTTTCATGAATAATAATGATAATCACATATTAAAGAAAATTATAAAAAAGAATAATTGATCTTCTCTTAGTGAAATTCAGCACAATTTTTAGGATTTAAGAGATAAGAAAGTTTCATTAGGTACTATTCAGAAATCTCTTCATCAAATGGGAATTCACTTACGAATTGCTACGTCAAAACCACTTCTTACAGAATCTCAACATAAAAATTGATTAAAATGGTGTATGAAGCGGCAAAATTAGTCAATCCAAAAATGAAAAAGTGTGATTTTGAGTGATGAATCATGATTTATCATATTTGAAAATGATAGGCCTAATCGTGTTTAGCAAAAAATGATACCTGATATGATATTAAAAATTTAACTCCTATAGTCAAACATGGTAGTGATGACATCATGGTATGGGAATGTTTTTTAGGAAAAGGATTAGGACTATTGGTAAAAGTTGAGGAAAATTGAACTGGTTAAATTATATTAATATTTTAAAAAAAAATTTATTGCCATTTATTCGATTGAAACATCACAAATAACCTTATGCATTCCAAGATAACAATACTTCAGATCATAAAGTAAAGAATATCAAAAATTGAATTATTCAAAAATAGGTTAAGATGCTTTCTAATTGACCTTCTCAATCTCTAGACCTTAATCCAATTGAGTATTTATAGAATGAACTTAAACGAAGGCGCATTAAACGTTCTATATATCTAAAAAATCTTATAGAAAGCATGCCACATAGAATTGAAGCATGTATTAAGAATTAAGAATGGCCTACTAAGTATTAAATCATATAATTATATTCAAAATTTTAAATAAATAAATAATTTTTTGGCTGACCGGATACTTATCTGAGAGTAGTGTATATATATATATAAACAGTATAGAAAAAAATGATTGAAAAATTATTTTATAAAAAAATAAAAAATAAAAAATAAAAAAAGAATAAACAGATAATTAAAATAAATTGTTTATGTTATTAAATGTATCAATTTTTAATGTTATTCGTGCAGTTTATTCCAGAAATTACAATTCCATAATTTTCTCAAAAAAAAAATTTTATATAAACAAACACGCAAGGGAGGTTTGAGTGGGTGGAAGAAATGCTCCTGAATGGTTTGGTTAGTTAATACATACAGTATATGTATACATATACATATACGTATACATAAGATAAGTTTTTGATGTATTTCTATTTTAGGATGCTGATCCTCCTATTTTAACATCGATCTTCTTGTTATATAATAAAAATTATATTATCCTCATTTCCATTTTAATACATGCATCATCAAGTAATCTTTTACTGCGTAATAACTATATAAATAATTTTTCAATTCATTAAGATAAGATTACTTTCTTTTAGATTATAGATTTTGATACAGGTAATATCGTTTGATTTAATTAATTTGAATTTCACGCAGTAATTTGTTTTCATTTATAAAAAAAAATTTCATGATATTATTTTTTAAGAGTAAATTTATTCATCGCAGATGCGATATCATCGCCTCCTTTTTGTCACCTATGTCACACCCTTTCCTTTTTCATTTTTCATATATATTCTGGAGACAGAGAAATTTTTTCATGTATGTGTGAACCCTATTCGTTACATATATTCATATCACATGTTTTGAATTAGGTTAGGGTAAGGTATATATATAAAGGCAATGTATAAAGAGTATCGCCTCCCGCGATGAATAAATTTACTCATTTTTTAAAAATGCAAAATATAATATTATAATCTTAGTTCCTAGAAAATAATTTCTGAAAATAATATGGCCAATAAGTATATAATAATTTTTTGACTGTTTACGTATTAAAAAATTAATTCATCTATTATTAATTACGATAGTTAACTGATCAGGTTGAATTAGCTTTAGATAAATATTTAGAAATGTTTAATTATATTGAGATAATAATTACCTTACTTTTTACATTTACTATTTGTACTGAAAAATAATAATGCTTTTTAAAATTGATTTTACTTGTATTTGGCTCATAATTTTTATTTTAAACGCATACATTATAAATTTGATATTTTTGTTAAAAAATTTGGTATCCTAAATATGATTAGGACAAATCAAATAGACAGTGTATTACTTTTATCTAGGAAGAATAAAAATGCGAAAATATTAAATCACTGCTCAAACCATTGGCTTTCTTGTGAATTGAATAAATTTTGAGCATAGAATTTATAAGATACAGAATTAAATAAATTTAATTCTACTTAATGAGTTCAATGCATCACTAAAGAAATAAACATATTTTAATAAAACGAGGAAATGAATTCAATAATAAAAAAAAATCTTACATGTACCTCATCATTGCCACCAAGTCTTTCATTATGACAGACAACCTCTTGAAAAGTATCATTTCCAATAGTAAATTGAAGATCATGACTACGTAAAAATACTTGCCGATTATAATTAATACTAAGATTAATAATATCATTGATTTCAAATATCCTTTATTATTAAACTTCCATTGAGTATAATGGTATCTATTTTTTGAACAACTTACAAAATAAAATCATTCATCAATATTATACCTTTTTTTAAAAAAATATAATTTGAAATAACAAAAATTAAAAAATTAATGACTACCTTCTGTGTGCTGAGTTACTGGAGATTTATAACTACTATCATTATAAATTCCAAGAAAGTAACTGGAACTTTTGTGTTGTAAATATATATTAGTAGTATTGGTGTATGAAGCTAGTTCATTACCGCTAAATATGATATTCCATAAAGCATCCGAATCAAGCAAATTATTTGCAAAAACCTAAATTTATTAAAGTATAATTATAGTAAAATTTATCTTAACATAAAAACATCTATAAAAAGACATACCAATTGAGCATAGCTTCCAGTTATATAATTTAAACCACTAATTGAACTTAAATATTTTCCTGTAGCAACGTATTTTAAAGCTACAATACATCCGTTTCTAATTAAATTTGATTCATCTTGCCAAATTCTTGGATTAATTCATTTGTTGATTTGATATTTTTCATTTTCTTATGAAATTCATTTAATATATAATAATCATTTGAAAGTGATAAATAAAGGTAATTCTTTTGTTCTTTTATATCATTGATCTCAGCATTATAACATAATTGGCGAAAGTTTGAAAGAAATTTTGAAGTATCGCCGCCTTCTCTCTCAGGAATATATTTTAATAATTGTAATTTCTTCTTATTTGTATTCTTGAATACTGTAAAAGAAAAATCTTCTTTAAGTGCATTATGAAGTTTTTCAAACTATCGATTCCAGTTGGGAGTTTGATGGTAGGATTTACTAATGAAATTGCATAATTTAACAAATTATAATTTGCAAAAGTGTTTAAATAAGCTTGAATTCCATTTATCCATTCATCTGGATGTCATATTTTGGAAAGTTCATTTTTTTTGATTTCTTTATTTTATTTTTTTATAGTATTGGGTAAGACGGACTTGGTCTTTATTTATCCTAATTAGTATTCACTTGCCAAATGCAGAAACAAAAAAAAAAAATCATCACTATGACACATGACTGCGCCTCCGCATCGATTGATACATCTCAGGAAAATATAAGCGGCTCGCAGATTTCGCAAATTCTTAATATCACGTGATATTTAACGCTTTTACAAATCAAGATTCTTCAAATTCTTTTTACAGAAATTTTTTTTATTGTTGACGAATTGTCCACGTAGCCACATTTCGTAATAAAACTTCTTTTTATTCGTATAAAAAATCGCATGATAACATGATAATCAGTAGTAAGGTCGTTATTTTATTTAATTCTCTCTTATGAAAGGACTAACACAATATTTTCGGTAATCTAGATAGTTTTAGCTAGAAAAAAAATAAATCTTTTTTTTTTTAAGATGGAAGAAATGATATCCAAGGGAACGTTTTTGAAATCCGGTCCATGCCCAATGATTCTCATAAATACAAGCTGGGACGTACTTTGTCTCTTGTGGACTTTATATGTCAGGATTCCCTTCGGGAAAGCGACACTCAAGAAGCACAAGCAGTAACTTACAAAGAAGCTGAGAGTTTTGAGCAAACAGTTCATTAATTGGAAACAAGACCGATAATTTATTATTGCTGATAGATTATTAGGTTTTTTTTTTTAAAAAAAAAAAGATATTGCGATTGTATTTGCACCTCGAATTAATCTATTCTTCTTTTAACTAATATTAAAAAGAAACCACTAGTTAATAAAAGTTTTATTGAAACATTTTCCGTAAAATTTATATGATTTATTTACAATTTTACAAATATTAATATGAATTACAACTTTTAAAAGGACGTAAATGCTTGCGCTTAGCCAGAATAGTACATACTATAACCGTTTCTCCTAAACACCGCGTAGAGGTGGCAAGCTCGTTAAGGTAAAGAAAACTTGAACCATCACATATCAAATGTGATAGTTCATTTGATGTGAAAAGAAAATGTTGAAGTTGAATATAATGTGGGTATAAATTTGAAAAAAAAAATAAATAAAAAGTTTACCTCTATACAACATCGAAATACATAAAGAAAGCATATAAATATAGTAAATAAATAATAATAAATTCTTAACAAAAAATGAATACGGATGAAGTGGCCAAAAGAGGGAATATTATAATTGCAAAAAGGAAAGACGAAACAGCCAACTTCATATAATATATACGATACCTTTGTATCGTAGTCATGCTTATCTAAAGATAAACACCCTAGTGA
>CAJVPQ010003843.1:0-10368 GCA_910591825.1 Funneliformis caledonium | reverse complement strand
AGCCACGGATATTTATTTGGTCTATATGAAAATATAAATTTCAGAAATACAATGCTTCTTGAATTGAAAAATTGTATTTTGTCATTGTACCCTTAATTTCTTGTTGATATGATCTTAACTTCATAAAAGATTTAGCAATTTGCTCTGAAAAAGATGTTTTAGCAATTGCAATCGTATGTTGTAATATGGATTGTCGATTAATTGTGTTCATTACTTCAGTAGTAAAACTTCTTCCAGAATTTGGAATTGATGCTAAATACCTAATAAATATAAAGTATACTATAAATATGAATTGGATTTTAACATTTATACAATGATATCTTATTTATACTTACCCATTGAGTCTTTCAAAAGGAAAACACCAAAAACTATAGAAAGGTTCATAATTCAATAAGCATTCCTTAATATGCAAATGCATATGCATATTTGGAGTTGCAATTCCTGACCCCAAACTGATTCCAATTTAGTCAAAAAGTCTCTCATCGCTAAATCTCCATATTTAATTTCTTCACAACTAATTATAGTTTGTCCCCAAAGTGAAAGACAATCAATAAAAGATTGCCAGTAGCATCAATGATTTTCAGGAAGAATATCCCGTAAAGCCAAAGTTGAATAAATTAAACATCATGATTTCCATTGATCTGCCGTAAATCCAGCAAATCTTGATGCTATTTTAAGAGGTATACGACCTATATCTGAAGGAGGAGGAGTATTATCAATTATATTTTGTATTTTTTTAAGATCATGTGCAGAGATTAATGGTTGCTCGCCAGATGTCTACTCTTTTATCATTCGTTTAGTGATACTTAAATATAAATTGTGCATAGGATCTATAACAATGAATCGCCGAATATCCATATATAGAAGTTGCATCAATAGTATCTAACGGATACCATGTTCACTAAATATTTGGTTACTTATCGAAGAACTTGCATTTTTATATTCATAAGCAATATTCAGATGCTTCTCTCTAGAACGCTGTGGAAGATTAAAATTGAAATTACCAAAATCTGGTTTCCATTTACTTGTATTTCTATTCTGAATCATAGGAAAAGTATGATCACATCTATAACATCCTCTTTTAGAAGAATGACTAGAAAATCCTCTGATCTTATAATTAAAATATAGTTAAAATATAATCAAAATATAATAATAGTAAAATTAAAATAATACCTTTCGAGCTACAGGAGTATCACATGAAATCATTATTAAGGCTACACGATATATTCGACCAAATGGATAATTAGGAGTTTTGATAACTTGACCAGTCCATAATTGGAGAAATTCATCAACTAAAGGTTTAATATACTGATGGATTTCATTTACATCAGGCTCATGTGGACCAGGTATAATTCCAATAACAAAGGTGTTTTCTTCACAAAATCGTAAGTAGTGTGGTAAATTTAATATTATTAAATATAAAACACCAACAGAATATTAAATATTTTTACAAGGATTGAACCAATCCAAATTCAAAGCAAATCCTATATGAACTTCTAAAATGCTTTTAACAAAAAAAGGATGATTATCAGAACCAGTAAATTCTTTCCATACTCTTCCTTCATATATATCAGCAAATATATCATCCTCAATATCACGATCAAAACATGATTCTATTAAATCTTCCATCCCTGGTTTTGATAAAAATACTCCTAATTGACGAATTATTGAATGATATGGATAAACTTTAATTGGCTTAACCAGGTACTTTCCTTTAGAAGTTCGTATCATCTTGGTAATCAATTCATTACATTCACACTGGATATGTTCATTTTGTCATCAAGAATATCTAATAGATAAAGACGATGACAATGTAGACAAATAATATAATTTATATATACATTTTCGATCCCAATTAATCGATCACCACGGTATAGAGTTGAGGGAAAATCAGCAAATGTCACATCATTAAAAGAATGAAGTAATTCCTTTAAAAAATCTAATAATGTAGCATTTGCAACATAAGATAATATAAATGTATCTTGAAAAAGATACGCCTACAAAGTTACCCATTTTGTTACTTCATTTGAATTAAAAATCAGAGGATTGTGATCAATATCAATAGGATTATAATTAGTGTATAAATAATCTTCATTTGATTTTTTGTTAGGTGAATTTTGATCTTCTAATTCGTTGTATTTTGAAATATTTTTATCAGAATTAGAGTCTTCAATTGTTTCATAATTTGATATTGTTTCATCGAAATCAACATTATTGTCAGAAAATATAGATTCATTGTCTGTTTCAAATTCTTTATCTGAAGAATTTAATATATTAAAAAAATCATCATCTTGAGTAATGGATATTGGAGCTTTTTTTGGTTTTGTATTAGAACCAGTCGCAATGTTATTATTAATAAATTCTATTTCAGGTGAAGATCGATTTGAATAAATATTAAATTCAGTATTTTTAGATTTTTTTGCAACCATCCGTTTGGATTTGATATGAATTCTTGCAAATTATTTTCTTTTATTAAATGTCGATAAAATGTTTTCTTAAAACAATTGTGCCTTTGCAATTTTGACAATAACATTTTCGAGTATTCATTATAAAATACAAGAGTGTAAGATTTGGTTTTAGAAAAGATAAATTTCGTTAAAAAAATTATTTTAATTGTAATGATCAATATAAATAATATAATCATACGATCAACTGCGCCATAATTTTTATTAATAATCTGATTCTATTTACATTATAATTTATATACAAAAAACTTAAAAATTGCATACATCACCATCTATATACAGTAAATCATATGCAAAAGTATCGGATTTAACCCTTCACGTAGACTTCATGCATGCACATTATCAATCCTATTCATGTTTTATTGTAAAATATATCAAGTTAGTTCCATGATACACAAAAATCAAATCAATGTATTGATTTTTATTTTTAGTACTTTATAATTTTTTAAAAAAGGCGTTTATAAATCATATATAAATGAATTTTTTTTTTCTTCGTAACTATCAATTCTTATTCTTCGCAAACTTTCACTGGTTATTAATAAATCTTATTATTATTCTATTAATCTTGAAAGATGAATGCAAATACCTTTCTTTCAAATATATCTACAAGTCTGCGTCTTTTAGAAACAAAAACCAGTTTGATAGAGAAAGCAGTATCTACAACTTCAGAAAATATTAACGAAATTAAAAAATCTTTCAAAAGAATATAACTGAATTAACAACTTTGATACAACAACAAAAGAATTCTGTTAATGATAACATAACATCACTTGAAAGCATAATTGAGCAATTAAAAGTAAGTCAAGAAAATGTGATGAATGATGTTATATCTAAACTAGAAATTTGCATGGAAAAATAACAATGTAGCCTTCAAACTACAACTGGATTTCGTAAGAGAAGAAAATTCAAATCTATCGATGATTTACTTATAGCAGATTCAGAATCAAAGGTTATAAATAAAAATCACAATAATAATAAAGTAAACCCAAATCCATATGATTTAACTCCTACTCTGGTTGCTTTAATTCGAAGCAAAATGAAGGCAAATGAACAAGATGACAAAGATTCCAATGAAGTGATTGAAAATGAATTTGCTTCTGATTATTCCAAATCCTTCACTCATAAAATTAATCAAAGGATTCTTAAAGCATATTTGATATTTACATAAAAGAATATGAATTTCGAGGAGAAAATTTTAGTAAGTATAAATATATATTATTAATTTATTTTCTTAGTTTATCTAATTCTTTTAGAAAAAGGTGAAATGTAGATAGAAGAATCGATTCATCAGATTTGTTATACTTACTTTGGAACAAGACGTAACATTTTTAAAACTTCACCTGAAAAATTAAAGACTAAGAAAATTAATAGCTGTCGTAATAATAGAACATTAAAGGTTTATATATCATAAAAATTGAAAATACAAATAAAGTTTTCAATATAAATATCTAATGTTTTTTTAATTTTATAGAAGTTTCAAATGCGAAGAGATATTATTGATACACTTGACACGAAAAAACTAGGATATCTAATTAAAGAAGTCAAAGCACTATTTGCACAAGAGTTAATTTCACCTGAAATTAGCGAGGATGAAGATACAGTTGAACTGAAAAAAAGGACAAATCACTGATGATAATCAACTAATACTAGATGAAACATATTTTATCCCTGTTATTCTTTGGCGTAGTGATGAAGTATTAACTTTTAGGATCTTAAACTTTCGAATATATTATCATTAAATTTATTAATATTATGAATAATATGTTTATTTTCTGATTTTAGGCTATATGAGTGCATGGAATTATCGACAATGAAATAGAAAAATAACGTCAATTAAAATTATGCAAGAATTCGATTGGTAGAAAAACAAACCCTACCGACGCATAACAGTAACTCCAAATAAAGCCAGATTTCGCTAAGTAGCACCATTCATCCTAGCCTGTCCAACATCATCAAACTTTCCACAATGGGCTATTAAGTTATTTGATATAAATACAATTCTTTCAAATACTATCGATTCAGATTCTGAACCTGAATTTACAAGTCGAGATGCAAGGATTTATAGGGATGATAGAAATTCTAAACAATCTACCGTCGATAGCTATGACATGAACTTGGCTATCTCTGCTCTAAATACTAACTTTACAGAGCTTCCAGGTACATATATTCTAATATTTTGACTTTTAACTAATATATATAATAATTATTTTTAATTTTAGAAAACTTTGAAGACGATTTAATGAAATCATTGAACAATATTGATGAACAATGTGCAACTTTATTCTCAATTGGTAATAATGATCATGTAATATTTATTAATATTATTTTGAACTCTCTTTTATAATTTTACTTAATATATTTATCATTATAGTTAAAATTTTATGCTTATAGATATCAACAGATCCACAATATATTATTGATTCGCATTCTGATATTTCATCTAATCATGAAATATATTCTACTGGGCCTAGTCTTAATCCTAATAACATGTCTGAACAATTCCTTTCCTATCTGGCTGAATCAGATAATAGCATTAGAAAGCAGAATGATAATGCGAAAATTAAATATGGAAAACAACGAGCACCATTTAAGGATAAGACTAACGATGATATTATGAAACTGACTAATCCCACAAAGATTGTAGAACGGCGTAAATTAAATATGAAACCATTATCTAAAGATAAGACTAACGATGTTAGTAATTTCACGAAACTGACTGAACCTCTTACGAAGACTATAAAATGACGTAAATTAAATATAGAACATATACCACGAGTTACCCGTTTCAGAACCAAAACTTCCTCATAAACTGGTATGTTTGTTTATTGATCTAATTTTTTTTTCATTCATAATATTCAGCCATTCATCGACAAATATATTACCTAGTTTCGGATACCTATCACCATTCACATCACGATACATTAAATTCATTACATCAACCTTCATACTTGTTATGCCGTTTATATTGCAATAATAAAGATATATAATAACATATTATAGTGAATGTAATCAAGATATATATAATGGTATATACTAAATATCTCAATCGAAAATCCAAATATACCTAAGATTTCATTGAACATTTTGTTATAATATATACCAAATATATCAATCGAAAATCTGAAGCATATTTATTAATATCAATGTCATGGAAACTGTATAGAAATGGGACAAGTTTTCACTGTATTTCTGCAGTATAAATTTAATGGATTTTAATGATAAATCAATAGGAAATGGACCATGTCTATAAAATTTATCATTTATAAATGTATGTTATATCACATCACTTCGACCAGTGTAAGAGAACTATCTGTATAGAATTAGAGAAAATTAGCATTAGTAAATTGTAATTTAAGTTATTTTAATCTATTTATTGAAGGTTGATCAAAAGGAAGAATTAATCAAGTAAGGGTTTGGTTGGATATTAGTAGAAGAAGGTTAATATTGATAAGGTTAATTCTTATAGCATAAAGTGTAAAAGGCTGCAACACCATCCTTCATGCAGTTTGTGAAATACTTTAAATACAGAACAATAAGTTTTGGGTAATTTTATAGTATAAAAGCTATGTCTTTATTGTTATTTGTACAGAATGAGAGCAGAGTGATCAAATAGATCGTATCTGATATAAGGAGCAATAGGTGTCAGGTTACAATTTGACTGAGATAATAGATAGTATTATGCATGAATGATTGTATCTTCCTCTTTGGTAACTTTTCCTAGGATAAAGGTCATGTATTGATTGGACTAAATAATTACAAAAGTTAGATTAGTTGACGATGTTATAAATATAGTGATTTGTGTTAAAGCTTTGATTAGAGATGCATAAGGGGATATCTATTGGACAATTGTCTGATGGATATATTGATCAAAATTTTTGATTCCAGTTAGTTAAACCATTTAGATCTATAGAATACTGAGTCATAGATTATATTAAGATCAAAAGCTGTGAATAGATTGAGACCATCCATCATAAAGAGTTGATCAATATACAAAATTGATAATGATTATAATCACAGAACGTTTTGCTGATAAAATTTCAAGGTAAAGAAATTTGAAATGGGAATAGATCTACCTTCAATTTGTCTTAAGTTGTAATCAGTGTCCATACATTGTTGAAAGTGAAAACCATCATGTTTTGCAGCAGACAAGAAACAAGACCACTATTCTTTAAACAGTTTTAAATTATCATAAGGCTAATTTGTTAAAGTAGTAGAGGTAACATTCAAATAACTGAAGTTGCATATTGTGTAGTCATGATGTTAATCCAAAAATTAAGATGTCATTAATCATCTTTAATAGATCAGATGATTTAGCTTGCATTTGTTTATCATAAAAGTGTGTAAGATTGTATTCAAACATTAAGTGTATTACTGATGCTGAAACGAATCTTGAGAGACCTAACTTCTTTTTAAGAAAAGTTCTAAAAGATGTTATCAAAATGTCACAAGTAGAATAAGAAATAAACGTAAGTTTAGTTTTGTATAGTATTCGAAGGATTACTACTACATTGAATATTGTGACCATATGCTTAGCTGTTAGTTTCTTCTTATTAAGTACAGTTTTTGTTTTCTTGAATTCATTCTAGATTTGATTTATAACGAACTGATTATTGTTGAAAAGGGAGACCCATACTTTAGATATTATGTTGATTCTTTATTTAGAAGATGAGAGAGTCAGATATCTTTATTATTGAATTTGAAATTAACTGAATTAGAGTCTTTGTCATTGATCATCAACACAGATTTGTTTTGGTTAACTTGAATACTGTTTAGAGTGTAGAATGAATTTGCGATGATCATTATATTTTAAAGATCAGTTCAAGAATTAGCTATCTAGAGTGTATCGTCTATATATGTGAGCACAGAAATGTGATTTAAAAAACTCTGTATCTCTTGTTTAGTGACTGATTAAAACAAAACAATCATTATTATACCAATATCTATATTGATAAAGTAGTATTACAATCTTTACTTGAAAATAGACTAATTGATGATAAACTTAAATAGCTCAAAGATGTAAGAGAACACTCTGATAATAATAATGTCAATGATATTTCTAAAAATATAATAAGAAGTAACTTTATTCCTACATCTTTTCTGTCTTCTAATAAGAAACGAGCTATTGATAAAACTCTTAATCAGATACAAGCTGATGATGCTCCTATCATATGGTCAAACATAGATGGAAATTCTATCAATGAGTTTCAAACTCTCAGTTATATTGCTTATGCTTTTTCATATTTGTATCTAACCAGAAATGCGAATTTTCATTCTTTTTATGCTATAGATGTTAAACTTGCAAAGTATTTTTTGCATTTATTAAAATATAAAGATGGAAGATTCAGTCATCATCCTTGTTAATATTATTTTATGTTAAATTTGCAAATGAGATAGAGGCGCTGCAGTATACATTAGGTAAGTTTTAGATGGTAAATAATATACTATTGAAGAAATATAAGAGATAGTTGAAAATGACAGTCATATAGCAGATAGAATTGTTTGATTTAGTGAAGGGTTATATAGAAGCTGCCAATTTTGGATTAAGCGATAATTTGAACTTATTGACTTGATTAGACAGTTAGACTCACAAGGAATGATTTTTTTCATTTTCAGTACTGTTAATTTACACGATCAGAGTTGCAAAACTAACAGATCAAGATGTGAACAGATACAGGCGTCAAGATTTGATTGATAATTTTCATATTACCACATAGTTTTTTGAAAAACATTTTAAATTATTTCTGAACAATGTATTGATTTCTAAATAGAACCTTAAGGATTGGTGATATTGCTTCGAATAGTAACACTATGACAGTACTCATGTTTATAGCATTGGGAAGAGGAAGGATATACCAAATATTAATTGAGAAAAAATAAAAGAAGATAAAGAAATGATGAGTAACATGGTACAGTATCTAAATTCGTTAGTTATAATAATTAATTCTAGGCTAGACGCACCTGTTCTCGATCATTATCTATATCAGAAGAAATATATGACAATTTACAAGATTACATCAAATTAGTAAATAAATTATAATGATATACTAGATGTAATTCTTCATATTGCCTTTGTATAGATCATGCAGGTCAACAGCTTTGTAGATTTAGTTTTCTGAAAGAAATCATAAAAGAAATGTACTTATGTTGTTAACGTTACTCTTTCTGCCGAATAAGTTAACTATGATTTGAAGTCAGGGAGGCAATAGCTATAACTTAAATCCAATCATCTTGACACGCTATTTATTAGAGAGTTTATTTAGTTAACAAGAATAAAATTATAAGTTTTATGTTTGCAAAATGTTAAGAGTATTTATTATTGTTAAATGTATATTGAATACAATATTGAGAACTTGTTGGAATCTGTCCTTTTTCCAAGGCATTTTCATGCCCTTTATATAGGAAAATTACAATTAAAGAAAATCTATGGTATTTATGATACTACTGACAATAATAACAGAGCTAACAGATATGCTAATTATGTTAAATATATAATAAATGATATAAATAATAGAAATATAATAAATAATAAGTGTATCCTATTTGGCAGATATGGCATATTCGATAGGTCTGTTAGTTTCTGTCGGTTTCAATTTTCTTCCCTAAATTTTAGTTTCTGGACTAAATCAACATAGCTTCTTCCATTAGAGATTGATAATTTTTCTTTTTTATCGAGCATATTTTAGGAAGACTTAAGTATCGAGTATGTTGAATTTGTTTTGGTCCCAGAAATTCAAAGATGAAATAAATTCGTATTGATGCAGTATAATAATACTTAGTTATTATGCTTTTAAAATAGGTACGTTGAACTGGTGAAAAAGTTTCTTTTCTAATAACTATCCTAAATAGAAAGCATTCGTCAACATCAATATACGGTCCCTAAGGGTTAAGGCTCTCCTTAGCATATGATAAGTTATTTCTATTTTTCTTTTCAGCTTCATATTCTCAGTATAAAAAGGTATAGTAAGGATAGGATTGTTAAAAATTTGTCTTTTCAAAACACTTTTGAAATCTTCTAAGGACATGATAAAAAAAATTAAATAATAAAAAAAAAATATAAATAAATAAATAAATAAATAAAGGAGTCAATAAACTATATAACTATTTGAGGTTCCCAATTTTATCGATCATGATATTGTTTTAAAAGATCTTCATTAACAGGTGTTTGTAAAACTTTTCTATTCATTTCTCTTATTTTGTAAGATCCATTTAACAAAATTTTATGAATGTAGTATGGTCCTTTCCATTTTGGTTCTAATTTTCCAGACTATTGCTTTTCTTTTGCCGCATGGTAATACAAAACTTTATCTCTTATTTTAAAATGAAAGATCTTCTTTAGGTTACGATCATGTCGATTTTTCTGATTTACTTATGATTTTTCCACATGGTTTTTAGCTTTTCTCCTGATTTGCGGTAGATCATCTATTAAAGATTCTATATGCTGATTTAGAGTCACATTTTTCTTAATTGGTTCATCAAGAGACAATCGTTCATCTCTTCCATATGTTAGGTAAAAAGGGGATATCTTTGTTGTAGATTGCTTAGAAGTTCAATATACAAATAAAGTGGATGCAATTTGCAAATCCCAATTTAAAATTTCTTAGGCAGTTTTAGCTAGAGATTTACATAAAGTCTTATTAAGTTTGAACTACCTATTTTAGAAACACATCGTAAATAAGGAGAAAACCTAACAATTTCAAGAATAATATTTGAAATAATTGATTCTAGTACTTTTTGGAAAAATCTTGCATCAATTGCTGAAATCCTTAATTAACCCTTATATGGCTATTATAATATATTTGTTTCCTTTGTCTGTTAAGGGTAAAGGTCCTACAAAGTCAATTCCGATTTGGTAGAAAGGTGCTTGTATTGCAATTGGATGTAAATCTTCATGTTTACTTAGTTT
>CAJVPQ010003842.1:0-10370 GCA_910591825.1 Funneliformis caledonium | reverse complement strand
CTGATTTTCCATAAAAGTTATACGTTATAAAACTTAATATTTTTATGGAATTTTTATATCAAATTTTTTATTGGGAAATACATATCGTGATATATCTATTAATTGGCCTCTTCTCTTCAAGATACTCAATGATGAAGAATCTTCCCGAAAAACGTCCTTTATAAGATGTTTCAAAAAGAAATTTAAAATCAAAATATTGTTACAACTGCTTCCTACCTTAGAGGTAGTACACGCTTATATTCCAAATACATAAACCTCAGCACAATGCTTCTGATGTCATTCTAGTATTGAAAATTTTGAACACCTTTGACTATGTCCGAAGAACAATCCACCCCTACAAGACATTTTTGCTAAACACAAAATATCATTCATCACTCACCTCTAGGAATTGAATATTCTAACAAATGACTCACTTATACAAAAAATATGGCAAGATAACATTTGGTCTTCTGTACCGTTTACAGCTAACTTTTGGATCATTGACTTACTTAAAAGAATTATACCTTTATCATTGTCAAATATAGTCACTGCGTATGTATTCACATCAGCTTTATCATATGGTCTATTATCATCTCTTTACCATGACTTTTCTACATCCTATTATGAGATGTGGATAAATAGAAATGCTGCTCTCAATAAATGAAAAGTTGCTAATAACATTGAAGAAGACTACATAACCCTTGGATCTCCTCTGGTTTTCTACATTCCTTCCCTCTTTTCTCTATATCAAACCCCTTTTATTTTATTATGGCTACCGCCTATGGCTCTCATTGGTCAAATTTTTGAAATGGCAATAACCACACCCTCCCTTCCAGACGTTTGATAGCTATACAATAGTTTAGTTTAATTAAGTTTTCTTTTTTTTTCTTTTCTGTTTATAGTTTAGTTCGGTAAAGTGCAAGGTTGGTATTAATAAAGTAGTTTAGTTTATAAATTATATTATAGATATTTTTGTATTTCTGTTTTATTATATGTATCTAGTATATTATAAATTTAATAAAGATCATGCAAAACTGCTGCACTTCAAAAAAAAAAAAAAAATTATATCAGGTTATTTTTAAGGATTAGCGATCCTGGCTTAATCTGTAAGGTGCGAGTCCCTATTGTAGGTTACACTGTGATAGTCACAGGTTCAGACCTCAGCCGAGATATAAAACTAAATGATTTTCATAAGAATTTCATATGTAACTGAACACGTGAGCGTTTAGACTAATAAATGTTAGATACTGATCAATCGATCTGTCGATTGATATTAATTATGCCTAAATACTGGGTTTGAAGAATATGTGAATGCAAATAAAGTTAGGGATCGATAGAAACTTAGCCTTCACTGACAGGTCTATAACAGATACTGTCTCACGTCTTCAAATTCAGTGACCCTTACACTAGTAAAGAAGTGGTTAACCAGTAATTAGTAGATTGGGTATCTCCTTCGGGTAAGCTATGGTAATAATAAACTGCATTGCACGCTGTAGCACCATCCAATCGAATTATCACTAGGGTTAGAGGCTGGATTCGATTCCCAGGTGAATTTGACGCTATAGGTACAAAATCACCATCTATGTAAAGGATCTGATCCTATGGTCTTAGTAGTTATCAATAGGGTAAAACCCTATAAATTAGATTGGTAAAAATAGGGTCTGACAAGCTTTATGGTTAAAGTGAGCCTCTATCCAAAGGTGATAATACCCAATAAGGTCTAGTAAGTCTTGTGACGAGAGACTAAACTGTTGCAAGGTAGTCTATACTAGATAGCAACCGTACAGAGATGTACTTCAAGGTAGGTTGTCGTATCCCTTAAAAAGGATCAAAGACTTAGAAAGGTAACCTAACGCGGGATCAAATTTATCCTACTGAGGATATACCCTCTGCTTACCTCTAACTACCGCATATTAATAGTAAAAAAAAAAAATTATATCAGGTTATTTTTCAAGATTTGAGCTTTAAAATAAATATAAAATTATGATTTTAGCCTTCATAGTTAACCTGTTATAAGCTTTTAAAGGTAACTAATAGTAGTTGCATTTTTTTGCTTATCACTGTATATCCTACTTGTTCTGATTACGCATATTTTGTGATTTTAGATTTTTATTCTCCCAGTGATAGAAGCTATTGTGACAATAGTATTGAGGACCCTAGAATTCGAATGCAAGATACAATTTCTCATTATATCCATCCAAGTGTAGCTTATCTAAAAACTTAGCTCTACATGATGAGAATTTCTTACCTAATAGATCCTTAAAAATATATTGAGACTTGCGTTCACCAGTAGTGTGGTAACATAGAGGGCACCATTCAAATTTTTTCATGATGTATTTTAATGAATACTCCCATTGATATACACTATTCTCATAAAACCAAAGATATACATCATGATCATTTATTTGACTAGTCTTTCCTAAGCATTAATCACCTCACTTCTTGGCATAACCCTTAGCCTTCATTATTACAGTCAGGGATATTACCATAAAAAGAATTTTATTTTAGAATGATCTACATAATTTTAACTAGCTTTTTATAAGGAAATTATGACATTTTTTGTAAACCCAAAGGTGATAATATAATATAATTATAATAAATATTACTAATATAATTTGACTTTTTTGAACATATATTTCAATAATCTACTTTCATCCACAAAGGTTTACACACACTAGTTTTTTTTCAATAAGAGACATATTTTGACTTGAATTTTCTATTTATTATTTTTTTTTTTGAAATTACTTAAATTACTTGAATATTTTAATTCTATCTTACTAGAATGTCAAATACAAGAAGACCAGCTAAAAGTTTACCATGCTTATTTAAAGATATAGTTGATAAATATTCAGAGAGCTAATTGTGGTGTGTCATAACATGCAGCAGCTGAAAGAGTAAATAAATTAACTAAGTATTTTTCTGAATTATCTTTATTAACTGGTTTTTAGAAGATTATTCATTATGTGAAAAGCATTATAATTAGATGATTACTACTGATAATTTTTATAAGAATTTATAACATAGGAGGGCTTTGAGCAAAACTTTGGAATTTTTTCATTAGTGCCATTTTCCTTTCTTTTTTTAGATCTTAAAATAAAATTATATGCTATATTATCTGTATATATTAATCCATTTGATAATTTATAGAAGCAAGAATTAACAATCAATCTTGAATAACATAAAAAAATGTTAGGTTATTCTTCCTAGATCTAAAAAAAATGAAATGAAAATCTTTTGTAAAATCATGTCTAACTAACTAATTTAAAATATTATTAATTTATTAGAGAAGATATCTTGAACATCTTGTGTCTCATGAACATGTTTTCTCTGTATTTTCTCTTATCCTATCATGAAAAATGTTAATTAAAAAGTTAAATAGAAATTTTTGCAAAAACCTACAAAGTGAACATAAAATTATATATATAGGAATAAGTGTATATGAAAAGTAATAATAAATATAATGATTCTAATGAATATCAAAAAGCAATTAACTTTTTAGAAAAAGAATGTAATTGTGATTGTTCTTCAAAGATTACTAAGGAAGGATTTGCAGAATTAAGAGAATCCTTTCAAGTCCTTTCTAAAGTAGAACAAGACATATTTTTAATGGCACAGATTAAAGCAATAGATAGTGGATCAATAAGCATTAGTAGACGCCTTAAAAAAAAAATAGATCTAACAAAAGAACTTTCTATTATTGAGATCATAATATACTGCTTTGTCAAGAAACTTATCTTAATATATTAGGAATTAGTAGGACTTATTTTGAAAATATTAGAAATCATTTGATAAAAAATGATTTTCTGCCAAGAATTTATGATAATATTAAAAGAATATCTTAATGAAAAACTAAAATGGTAATTGATAAAAATGTTGATGAAGTAATAAAAAATTTTCTAAAAAATTATGTAGAAGTTAATGGATTACTAAGTTCAGGAAGAAGTATCAATAGAATAACTTAATCAATTGTATTCTTACCAGCTGAAATAAGTTATAAATCAGTACATAGAGATTTTCTGACTGGTCTAGAAGAAGATAACAAATTGAAATTTTTAAAATATGATGCATTCAGAAAATTATAATATTAATTAACATCAGAGATTCAAATTATGAGTCCAAGGACTGATTTGTGTGAAACTTGCCAACATTTTAGAGATAGTTTACATTATAATGCTCGTCAAGAAGAAGCTAAAGATTTACTCAAAAAATTTAAAGAATATCTGTTTAAGGCAAAAGTAAAAAGAAATTATTACAATAAAAATACTAAATTAACAGAAGAACAAAGAAAATTAGTTGACCAAGATTATTTTAAAGGCAAAATACAATATTGCAGTATTGATACTATTGCATATTATAGTTATGATTGAGCCCAAAATATCTATGTATCCTATTTTGATTAACAGATAAGTAAAATCTATTATCTTAGTCCATATAAAGTTCATTTATTTGGTATTCAAGATGAAGCAGTAAAGGAACAAATTAATTATATCTTTAATGAAGATGAAATTATAGGAAAAGGTCCCAATGGTACTCTTAGCATAATTTTTGATGAAATTAAAAAATTGAATAAAGGTAAAAAGCATTTAAAGATTACTTGTAATAATGCTAGTAGTCAAAATAAAAATAATATAACTATTTGGTTTTATTTATATTTGGTAATTTGTAGATAATATGAAAGTGTTGAATTAAATTTCATGATTGCTGAGCATATTAAATTCAAATGTGATGGTAGTTTTGGTTTAATAAAATAAACTCTATAGGAAAACAAGAGTAGACCATATTGTAGAAGTTGTGAAAAGATTTAGTCCAACAAGATTGAATAAAGTTCAATGCTACAAGGTAGGAGAAGATTTTCAATACTTAGATATTAAAGCAATTTTGGGAATTTATTTGAAGAAATTACCAAGTATACAAAATATCAATATTTTCTTTTTAAGACATCTAATCTTGGTATAGTAAAAGTTCAAGAAGTTACTAATGAACCTTTTACTGAATTCAATTTATTGAAAACCAAGAAAGCAAATAACTTTGAAGAAATTAAAGCTTTATATATTTTAGTGTTAACATCATCTTCTTTGGATTACAAAAGGTAGGAATATCTTTATCAAAATATTTGTCTATTTGTTAGAGAGTTAGAGATAAATTCAAAGATATTACTTGCATAAGACCAATCTATACTGAAAATGAATAAAATCACTTCCATGATTTTATCACTCATTAATTTGTCTCTTGCTATTATTAAGTTTAATAAGTTTAATCTTTTTCTACTTTTAAAGTAAAAAAGTACTAAATAATTTATATACTTAATATATCCTTATAAAATGAATATAAGTATATTAAAAGAATATATATAAAAAAAAGAACAAACATGGTAAACATTATAAACAAATAATAACAAGTAAACAAAATACTAATAAATGAAATAAAATTATTAAAGAAACAATTAGCTGAAAAAGAAGAAAACTTTAAGTTAAGAATTTGAAATGCTGTTTATAACCTTACTGAAAGTTTAAAATAGAGCTCTGAACAGGTCAATTCAGGTCAGGTCAATCAAGTTACCTGAACTGAGAGGATCAGGTCAGGTTAAACAAAAATCTGATCTGATTTAAATTTTCATTTGACCTGACCTGACCTAACCTGACCTGATCAAATTATTATAAAATATTATTTTTAAATGATAAAATTATCGTTCTTGAACGATAAAACTATCGTTCTTAAATAATAAAATCATCATTCTTGAACGATAAAATCATCATTCTTAAATGATAAAATCATCATTCTTGAATAATAAAATCATTATTTTTAAACGATAAATCATCATTTTTGAATGATAAAATTATCGTTCTTGAACGATTAAATTATCGCCAAGAATGATAAAACTATCATTCTCAAAAAATAATGAATCATTCTAATTGAATGATAAAATATCATTCTCAAACGATAAACCATTATTTATGAATGATAAAACATTGTTCATGAATGATAAAAACATTGTTCATGAATGATAAAACCATCATTTTCAGATGATAAAACTATTATTTTCAGATGATAATAAATCATTCTAATTGAACGATAAAACTAACATTCTCAGATAATAAAAATATCATTCTCAGATGATAAAACATCATTTTCAGACGATAAATACATCATTCTCAAATAATAAAACTATCATTCAAGAATAATAATGAATCATTCTAATTGAACAATAAAATATCATTTAAGAATGATGATTAGTTGACCTGAATTTTGTCAGGTTGGGTTAGGTCAGGTCAACCTGTTAACCTGATCTGACATTAACCTGAAAATCTATTAACCCAATCTGAATTTTCAAGTCAAGTCAGGTCAGGTAAACAGGTTAACCTGACCTGATTCAGAGCTCTAGTTCAGAATATACTGGAACAAGTTTAAGAACCTTAAAAAGATTTACTTGATCTAATAATAATTGAGTAAGTTATTCAGTAAAGAATGGAATTGAAATTGGAAGAGTTGTTTTCAGTAATGAATTCACTCCTGAAAATATTGTTAAAAGTTTTGGTAGTGAAGTATTAAATTATGAAGAAGCTTTTGGTTTTATTTACTAAGATAAAGAGGAATTAAAAGAAAAGAATGTTGTTTTAGAAGAAAAAGTTGCTGAATTGGAAACAAAGCAAAAAGAACTGAAAATAAAAGTAGAAGATTTGAAAATTGAAGTAAAAATAGAATGAGAAGACGCTAAAAAAGCATTAAAAACAGTTATGAAGTAGAGAAAATGCCAAATGAATAAAGTGATACTAAAACATGATACTGCAATAGGCAAACTCTTAGACTGAATAGATTTGTTGAAAAATAATTTGTTAGCTAAAAATCAGAAAATAAACTGAAGAGATAATTTAGCAAACAAAGAATTACTAGCTTTACCAAAATAACAAAAAGAAAATAGATTACAAAAGTTTAAACAATTAGTAAGTAAAGTAAAAGAAAAAACTAAAGAGAAATTCTAAGCTTTTATCATTCAGAAAAGTAAGTAGATTAATATGAAATTAGAATATAGAATTCTGAAAATAGCAAAGGGAGATAAATAAGAGTGTAAATTCTGTTTTCTAGATTTTGATGACCCAACTCTCCCTAATTTTGATACTGCTTCTGCTACTCATCAAATAGTAGCTTATAATACTTCTGATAGTTATTCTGATATTGTCTTTATCTGTGGTGAATGTAAAAATGATTATGATAATAATACTTTTCCATAATATGAGAAATGTAGTAGGTTAAAAAGGAATAGAAACAGATGTTTTTGTAGTTATTTAAAAACTAAATCAACTAAACTACTTTCTGGCAAAGAAACACTTTACAAGCTTTTAGTTTTCGCCTAGAAAATAAAGCTAAAGAACTAGAAAAAGAGTTATCAATTATCAAAGAAGAATTAAAAATTGAAAGAGAAGAAGTAGTCAAGTTTCAGGAAAAATCTGAAGAGTGAAGTAAAAAGCAAAAACAGGAATTATTAGATAAGGTAAAGGGTTTATAAGAAAGAATTAAATAACTAGAAGAGGAAAACAGAAAATTAAAAGATCAACAGAATGGTCAAATTGCTCAAATTGAAGTTAAAGAGACTAAAAGATAATTTTAATTGAAAATAAGAAAGGAGTTAAAGAATATTCTATATAAATTGAAATTCATTCCAATTATTAAAGAAAATGGTAGTTATTTTCCTTTTAAAGATTTTTGCTTTTTATTAGATAATAATGTATCATCATAATACTTTCTTTTTCTAACATTTATTATTTTTCTTTCTTCTTGGTAAATTTCATAAGTAATTCTTTCTTTTCTTAGATAAGCTTTCAGCATTTGAATATCATTTATTTTGAAAATATAAGGAGCAATTTTTTCACTTTATTCTTTCTTCAAAATACTTCTGATGGTACTATAATTTTAGATTTCATGGTAGATCTGATATAAATTAACTTCATATTAACTATTTTTATATAGAGGTAATTCTATATATCACTTGAGAAACAGAAAAGATAACAAAAACAAAATATTATAAAATTGTTAATTGCATTATATTTGTGATGAATGACTAAATTTTAATTCCTGAAATTCTGGTAATACCAATGTTCACTTTGTCTGATTTTGTTGCAGCATGTTTTATTTAATTAGAACAATTCATTATTATTTAATAAAAACAATTTATTGTCATTTAATTAAAATGATTTATTATTATTTTTCTTAAATAATTTATTATTATTTAATTAACTAACTAAACCTATATATAGTTAAACCTCAATGTACTGATACTCTATGTACTGATAATTCTCTATACTAATAAATTTTCATTATCCTATTTCATATTTAATAAAAAATCTTATTATACTAATATCATATTATCATCAGGTTCATTTTCATTTATCTTAACGTCTAAGTTAAAAGGTTGCAGCAGTTGATTCTATATATTGGAGTTTCTGACTTTAGGATTTTCTCTAAGTCTTACAGATATCTGTTATACTTGAATCAACTCAGCAATTTATTACATCTTAGAATTTAAGATATGTTAGTTGAACTCGTAATGACGAACTCAATAGCAAGTTAGTGTAAAGTATCACAACAATTCTAGATAAAGAACAACGTTGAAGGGAAAAGTAGTTTGTGTGGATTTAAATTGATTCCTTTATTTATAACTTGAAACTCGTAAGTAACTATAATGAGTTTATAGACTTACAAAAGAGTTAATTTACAACTTAAGTAAAAAGCTATTTTATTTATACAAAATTAATTTGCTACGACTAACTACTTGCTATACTATAAATTAACTAAATATAGATATATGTCTTAATAAAATATACTTAAATATAATAAAATAATAAAAATAACATAACTAATTAAAATAATAAAAAAAAATAAAATAAATTACAGATGTTAAAGAAATTACAGGCAAAATAAAATAAACAGGCTGTACAGAAAATACAGAAGAAGCAAATGTAATAATTATCTATCATAAGATCATTATTAATTGATATATCTCATGTGATATTTGGATTTGCAATTTCTTCCGTTGACAATATATAGTTTTACAATATAATATATACTGATATTTATCTTACATTTCTATATAAGTGATGTATTTTAAAAAGTTTTGATATTTAAGTTATACTACATATGATATAGACTTTTTTACATAATATACTTTATTGTAAATGCCCAAATTTTTATATATATCAAATATTACGTAACTTTTATTCTTTAAAAATATATATTTAATAAAAAATATCAAAATATTTTACGTCTTATACAAAATATGTATCATGTCTTAATAAGAAAAAAGAAAGTCTATTAAAGAATCCTTTTAACTAAATAAAAAAATTATTTTAACATACATATAGAAGCATCAACTCAATTTAGATTCTCAAAAAACATTACAACTTAATTAAACAAAACTTGTTACCCTATATAATATCAAACATATATTTTAAGAAATAAAGATAAGTGGCTTCTTGTTAATCTAGATTTAGAAGAGGCAAATAAATAAAAAGAAAAGAATGTTTATTTTTCTCAAATTAAAGAGACTTTTTTATTATGAATAATAAATGCATTTTCTGTAAATCTTGTAAATCTTATCATTAATAATAATATTTTACATAAAAAAGTTAAATTTTTTGCATAGCAATTTGAAATTACCAGGTTTTCAGCTTCTAATAGATGAATAAATAAATTTAAAAAATGTTACAATTTAAAAGAATACATTAAATGAAGTAAAGCAAACAGTGTATCACTAGGAATAAATTATATGAAATTATTAAAAATTACAATTTAAATAATATATTTAATTATAATGTAACAGATAAGCTTAATATTTTTTTAAAAAATTTTAAACTATTTTTAATATCTTTTTATTTACAGGATTGTATTAGAATCTTGAATCTTTAAAAATGTTAATATAAGATTTTCTTTCTGAAAGAAAAAATCCAAAAAATAAATTACACTTCTTCTTACATATAATGTAATTGAAATTGAAAAAATAAGAATACTTTTTATTAAAATCCCTAGGAATTACATAAAAAAAGATGATTTACTGGTAAATTATT
This sequence comes from Funneliformis caledonium, assembly GCA_910591825.1. Taxonomy (NCBI): domain Eukaryota; kingdom Fungi; phylum Glomeromycota; class Glomeromycetes; order Glomerales; family Glomeraceae; genus Funneliformis; species Funneliformis caledonium. The sequence continues at coordinate 333 of CAJVPQ010003842.1, read as the reverse complement.
ATTAGAATAAAACCTTTTGAATATAAATATCTGTATAGAACTATTATTTTACAAAATTTGATACATAATGCAATTACAAAATTATAAAATTCTTTTATTTGTTAATAATACTCCTATATATATTATCCCTTAAAGCGTAGGTATAAATTGGCTATAAAATATTGTAGAAAAATTATAATATTTTAATATCTAGTGATTATAAAAGGATAAAATAAAATTTATTAAATTTATCATATTAAGATTTATCTAATGATACTATTTTTAAATTTTTAAAATTAATAATTATTAATATATATTAATTTTTTAATTTTTCAATTTTTTAAAATAATTTAT